>SJXQ01000188.1:461865-494994 GCA_006408695.1 Aepyceros melampus
GAGGGGGAAGGTGGGAGTCGGGATTGGGAGTTCATGTACACTCGTGGCTGATTCATGTCGATGTGTAGCAAAACAAATACAGTATTGTAAAGCAAAACAAACTAAAAAATAAAAATTAATTAAAGGAAAAAAAATAAAGCCCTTGCATCAAGCCCACCATACAAGACTCTCAGCAAATTCCAGGTTTCCCCCAACTCCTTGGGGCTGACTCTCCCTCCTCTCCCCACCTGTCTTGTACCCCATATGGTCTTTGAGAGCACCCTACACAGGCTTCCTTCCCCTACGGGTATAGTAGTTGCTTCACCTGAATTAAAATTTCCCCAGTTTCTGTCCACAGATAACCATCAGGATCCATGGTATCCTTTTGGCCACAGATCTATGAGTCCCCATTACTCACCAGTAGACTCCACATAAAGAGGACTCTCCCAGAGGAGGATGCAGGTAGTGTGGAACTCTGATCAAAGAATATTGGGGCTAGGGAGACCTTCAGAATCTTTCAGGAAGGGAGACGCCCACCCCATAAGCACAACAGGACAACTCTTTAGCAATGAAGCCACAACTCAAAAACCTTCCACTGCCAGGCCAAAATGATCAATTTTCCCTGAATTTCCTCTCTGTCATCCTCCTTCTTCCAAAGCAGCACTTGAGAGAGGGTGAGCTGCCTGTTTGTACAGTAGTGCCTCCCAGTTTTATTGCAAATTAAACATGCACACATTATAAACAAACAATAGATGTCTCTAGAGCAAATATACAGCTTTCAGACCCGTCATAAATTCTTCAAGAGGAGCTCCTTGCAGTTTATAGCCTCAATACAATGTTGAGTGAGTTACGGCCCTAGGAGGAATGTCAGGAAAGAGACTGTTGTTCACTTAGAAGAACTGAGACTAAGACTGTCCAGTGTCCCATCTTGCTGCAGACTTTTTCAGCGTTACAGTGTGGTGACGTTCCAGTCCCACCCTGGCCCACATTCACCTCCCCATGTGTTTTGATTTCTTATAAGATTCTCCTTCTCTCATAAGCTCAGAATTCACCTCTGCTCACCAAATACCAGAATTTTGAGAAAACTGTATCCACTCAACTACCTTACTGCTTTAAAGTCTCATGTTGGAAGACCAGGGCCCAGGGAGATTAAGAAACTGACAAACAAGCAGCAGAGCCAAGACCGAACACAGATCTTCTGACCCCCAGCTCAGTCCTCTTCCTAATCCATGGTGGGTCTAGGAATCTGACTTAAAAGAAGGGACTTGGAATACTCAAAATTCTGGATGATCCTGTGCTATAAAGGGTAGGGAATCAGGAACTTCCCTGGAGGTCCAGGGGTTAAGAATCTGCCTTCCAATGCAGGAGACACAGGTTTGATTCCTGGCTGGGGAATTAAGATCCCACTTGCCACAGGGCAACAAAGCCCAGGCACTGCAACTTCTGAGCCTGCACTCTGGAGCCCACATACCACAGCTAGAGAGCCCGAGTGCCACAGCTACTGCGCACACACACCACAACCACAAGCAGAGAGTCTGTGAGCCACAAGGAAAATCCTGTGTGCTGCAACTAGGGCCTGACACAGCCAAATAAATAATTAAATCAATTTCTTTTAAAAAAAAAAAAAAAAAAGGAAAAATCAGGAGCCAGTTGGAGGGAGCAGGATGGGATTGATGTAGCCAGATACTCATTCCTGGGGGAGGACAAAGGAGACACATGGAGGATCAGCCACAAGTAGGGAGATGGACAGGAAGCACAGGGAGCTTCCAGCACTGAATCCACACCGTGGACAAGCAGAGCATCCTTCACTGCCACTGAACGGGTTTCGTGTCCTTACAGAATCTCTACCTCACACCAACAATTTGTTCTCTGCCATACAGCAAGTCAACAGAAGTACCACTCAAGCAGGTGCCAAGTAAGCTCAAGTGGGTGATTTCCATCTCAGGACAGTCTGGGAGATTGCCACTCTCACACAGAGGAATGGGGCAATCTCAAGGTTTCCTGTAGGCTGCATGTGACCCTGGCAGGGACAGTCTCCAACAGAAGTAGACATTTGGATATTATCTCTTGCCCTACCATGTTCAGGTGAGGAAACTGAGGTTGAGAGAGGCCAACTTGCTGAAAATGCCACAGGTGGGAACAGGAAGACTCCTTACCGCTGGCCTTCAGATTCCCATTCCAGTGTTCCTCCACCCCATCAACCCTCCCCTAAACTACCCCCATGGCCTTCCTGCTTGCCTAAGTTACATGTTATAAGCGATGATGCTTTTTTAGTTAATTCAGCTTCACTTTTTGAGGATGCTGTCAGTGTCACGATACCCCCTTGAAATCACTGCCAAAACTCTAGAAAATGTCTCTCTCTGATCTTCATGTGCATAGCATGTGTGGAGGGGGAGAGGAAATGGGTAGTGGTAGAGGGCAGAGGTCAAGGTGAGCCAGTGGCTTTCCATGCACTGTGGTTGCCTAGCGCTTCCGCCGCCTCTTGTGGGAGACAAGCAGCACCATGAGGCAGTTCCTTTTTGTCTCCTTGTTCTCTCCCTGAGTGTCCCTATTCAACCCTAGACACTAGGACTATCTTTCCATAAGGAACTAATCTGTAATAGGGAAAAAAGCAAAAAGAAAGCAAGGATTCTAAATGACCAAGAGCCAAGAAAATCATGTTGTATTATTACCTAGGATAACATGTAGCTATTATGAGTGGCATTTGTCGCATTTATAAAGTTCATACGCAGGAAAATACAGTCTGCAATGTCTTCAGTAGAGAATGTAGCAACCGCATGAGAACTAGAAACTGAGAACTCTGAGTCGGGAAAAGCCTTGATTAGAAGTGTAACTAGGGGGCTTCACTAGTGGCTCAGTGGGGTAAAGAATCTGCCTGCCAGTGCAGGAGACATAGGTTGGATCCCTGACCCAGAAGGATCCCACATGCCACCTGGTAACTAAGCCCGTGTGGCACAATTGAGTCTGTGCTTTAGAGCCCATGAGCCACAACTACTGAGCCTGTGAGCCCTGGAGCCCATGTTTTGCAAGAAAAGCCGTGAGAAGCTTCTCATTGCAATGGGAAGCCCCCACACCACAACCAGGGAATGTCCCCTGCTTGCCACCAGAGAAAAGCCCATGCAGCAACGAAGACCCAGCACAGCCAAAAATAAACAAAATTATTTTTAAAAAAGAAGTGTAGCTAAATATTAACCATGGATTGTCTGAGTAGTGGGACTATACGACATGGCATGACTTATGTCCTGGCTGAATGTTTGTATCACCCCTTGCCCTGCCTCCTTCAAATCTATATGTTGAGATCCTCATGTGATCTAGTAAGAGGAGCCTTTGGGAGACGATTGGGTCATGAAAGCAGAGGGATGGGATTAGCGCCCTTAAAATACAGACTCCAGAGAGTTTTCTCATCCCTTCCTTTATGCTAGGACACAGCAAGAAGGTGAACCAGAAAGCAGGCTCTTTCCAGGCTCATCCGCCAAATCAGTGGATACCCTGATCTCAGACTTTTCTGACTCCAGGACTGTGAGAAATAAACATCATTTGAGCCACTCGGTTTGTACTATTTCTGTGATAGCAGCCCAGTCATATTTTTCTCTACTTTCTGTTTCTCTAGTTATCAACTTTTTATAATAAATGTGACTTTTACAACAGAAAAGAGTAAACTTTATTTTTTAAGACTGTCTATTCAAATGGTGCCAAAATTGTAGAGAAAATAGAATATAGTGATTAAGACTTGGGCTCAGATAGACTTGTCTGACTCCCTGGGTTAATTGTTCATTGTTTATCCCTCTGTGCCTCCGCTTTCTCTTCTGTACAGCTTGGATTAAGAAAATGTCTGCCTCACTTTGTCATCAGAAGATTAAGTGGGATGAAATATGAAAAGCACCTTCGCCAACACCTGGCACATAATAGATGCTTCATAAGTGTGTAGCAACTATGACTGTTGTCAGTGTTGCTACAGTGCTAAGACAGAGCACGAGTGCCAGGCCAGAGCACAAGTCAAGGGTCAAGAGCACACAAAGGGTCAAGAGCATCCTGGATTCCCCCTCTGGGTGGACTAGACTCCAAGGATATCAAGTGAAGAAGCAGTGCTAGAACGAGCTTTGAGCGTTTCAGTTCCTAAAGAGCTGCCAGCTGGTCTGCAGTGAGAAAAGGTTCCTGTGCAAAGGACATTTGGTCAGTTAGCAGAGTCGCCATTCTGCTTCACTGTGAGTTTCCTGACTTTAGACCTTCTCAAGACCAAACTAGACTTTCGGGAGGTTCAGCTGTATGTAAATTGAGGGAGATGCATACAGACAGGTTATGGCAGTTCTAAGTGATCCTTCCATTCCCAGCAGGATGCACCCAGTAACTTGGGAGGAAGGAGATTTCAGCATCTCTCTACCACCATCCCTGGCTGAAAGGGGGGAAAGGAACTGGGGGTAAAACCACACCACAGGGGAGTTTAAGTCATGAGCCAGTCATGGAGAGAGACTATAACAAAGGGCACAACAGCTAGGTGACTACATCCAGTACTGAATCAGGAAGTGTCAGGACTGGTGGCCCCTCACACAATCAGAGCTCACCCTTGGCCCTCAGACATCAAGTCTGGGAGTGTGGCAACTCCAGGACCTCAAGCAATGGATGTCAGGTTGCTAATGCAGACTGTGTCCTGGTTAGGAATGGCTAGGGATTTATGAGGCCCTGGACCTGCAGGTAAGAGGAGCTGAATGAGGCCAAGACACAAGCAGTGAACAACTTGCAGGCCTTCTCTGACCAGTTTCTACCAAGGGTTCAGAAACATGGTAATTTAGGCTCAAATTGACCAAAACAGTACATTCTGGCAGAATGATATCACAAGATGGTCTTGGCCTGATTTCTTTTCTTTGTTATTTGAAGAAGAGCAGGTTGTACAGTATCTTCTTCTAGGCAGCAGATCTAAGATCTTGACTCCTCAAGTGTCTGACACAAGGTTGTTGACTAGGCTGGATGTGTCTTGCTTTGGAAAATCGCACCCAGTGTCAGCTATGCTCCCTCAGTGTAACCAGGAAACCAGATGATTTTTTTCAAGACAGCAAAGGCAGAGAAGCTGGTCAAGTTCCACATACCAGTGCTCAGGAAAAGATACGTTGGTGGCTTCTGGGAGTCGGTGAGGAGAGGAAGGGGGGAAGGAAAACACTCGCAATGTGCACGGCACAGAGAGTAGGAGAGAGGACAGAGGTCCTGATGGAAAGAGGAAAAGAGACCACAAATGTGGTCATTCACCACATATGTCCAGAGATTAATGATGTGTATGTTCCAGCAGCCAACTGAAGTCTAAAAAAGGACACAAAATCGTTACCCATCTCTCCTCCCACCATCAACCAACGCTTGAGTTTTTAACAATGATATTCTACACCCACTGTATCAGTTAGGGTTCAATCAGAAAAAGAGAGTTCTCCCAGCTTTCCAAATAGGGAAGCTTTTAACATCAGGAAATAGTGTGTGTGCATGGAAAGTTGCTTCAGTAGTGTCCAGCTCTTTGTGACCCTATGGATTGTAGCCTGCCAGGCTCCTCTGTCCATGGGATTCCCCAGGCAAGAATACTGGAGTGGGTTGCCATGCTCTCCTCCAGGGGAACTTCCTAACCCAGGGATCAAACACATGTCTCTTATGTCTCCTATATTAGCCACCTGGGAAGCCCTGAAAAGGAAATAGACACATACATAAATAAGAGCAAAGATCAAGGTAGCAGCTGCCAGAGTTCATGAAATCAAAAAGTGATCACAGCAGGGAAGTAACTTCAGAAAATTTCTGTTGTCCACAACTCAAAGCAAATGACATAGAGGTTGCCCAAGGGTGTTGCTAACCTCAGGAGTTGCAGAGAAGCCTCAGTCTTGGCTACCTGCAACAGGTGGGTCACAAGAACTCATTTGGAAGCTTCTATATACCTCACATTTGCCCTCCTCCCATCTGCCATGACTGTGCCAGAGAGTAATGGCTTCTCCTGCCTTGCCACCTTTCAACTGCCACATGAATTTACAGAATCTAACCCAGAACCATTCCAGAAAGGAATTCTGGGAAATGTGCTTGCAGACTTCTCTGTAATGATAATGCAATAATGAAGATAATGTAGAACCAGAGAAGACGCAGGGTTAACAGCAAACAATCTGCCACACCCACTGAGGATGGGGGTTTTGCCAGTTTCTATATCCTTGGCATGTAAATTACAGATTTGAAAGTTATTACTGATTCCATTTTGACTCTTATCTCCTCCTATATGGAGTGCTTGAAAAGTGTTAGAGATGGTTAGCTTGTTTATCCACTTGTTTCCTGACTATTGCTGGATTTTCACTCTGAGCCAGGTGCTGGTCTAGATGAACTGGTGAACAAGACAGGCAAGGGCCTGGCCCTTGGAGGCTTACACTCTAATTAAAGATTACATGATCATAATAAAGTATACTGAACGTTACTAAAATACACTGATCAAGGTCATTTCTCTCTTCTCACAGCTCTGTTGAGCTATGTTACATATCATAAGATTCACCCATTTTCAGTGCATCATTCAATGACTTTTAGTAGACTTACTGAGTTGTACAACAATCACCATAAATCACTTTTAGAACATTCCCATAATAAGATCCCTCATGCCCATTTCTACCTCCAGCCCTGGGCCATCAATAATCTATTTTCTGTCTGTATAAATTTGCCTTTCCTGAACATTTCATATAAATGGAATCACATCAGTCATTTTAATTTGAGATAAATATGTGATTTAAATAAACCAGAGAGATGTGATAGAGTAGCTAGGCAGTAGAGAGGTGCATCTTCATTTTGGATGGTGAGAGAAGGCCTCCTTTGAAAGACTGACAAGAGTTAAGACTGAGTTGAGATATACTTTTTCAGATAAACTAGGCATATACTGTCAAGAGCATAAAGTAGAGACTATGTTGACTGCTATAAAATATACTAAATATATTAAAATACACCAATACACTAAAATCGTGGTTCAGACATGATGCAAGTATTACATAGCAAAACTCATGCCCAAGGAGAGTGTTGAGGGCACATGCTGGTGGAGAGAATACAGGAAGAGGTTGGGCAACTCAGAAGAAAGGGAACAGAGTGCTCTATTTCCTCTATAAATGACATGGTCCTCAGATTTCATTAACAAATGGGCCCGGCGCCTACTAGAATGTTCAGACATAGAAAGAGATGGAACCAAACAAGGGCATCTGCCTCAACTCCTCCCCTGCCTCAGGAACTAAGCCAGGTACAGAAAACTTTGAGCCCTTGGAGACGCAGGGGTTGAGATTTTGGAACCAAAGTGTTTTTAACCTCAGTTCCTACACTTCCTTGCAAGTGCTTTGAGTTGTTTTTTCCCTTGTCCACAATATGGGAATAAAAACTAGTCTTGTTGGACCTTTGGGGGTATTAAATGTGATAATATAGATAAGCAACCAGCCCAATGCCCAACACATCATAGTGAAAGTGTTAGTCACTCAGTCGTGTCCAACTCTTAGTGACCCCATGGACTGTAGCCCACCAGGCTCCTCCGTCTATGGAATTCTCCAGGTAAGAATACTGGAGTGGGGTTGCCATTCCTTTCTCCAGGGGATCTT
The DNA here is from genome assembly GCA_006408695.1 of Aepyceros melampus. Classification (NCBI taxonomy): domain Eukaryota; kingdom Metazoa; phylum Chordata; class Mammalia; order Artiodactyla; family Bovidae; genus Aepyceros; species Aepyceros melampus. Next base: position 469,422 of record SJXQ01000188.1, read on the forward strand.
CCCGACCCAGGGATTGAACCTGGGTCTCTCACACTGCGAGCAGACTCTTTACCAACTGAGCCACCAGACTCTCTTAACACATCATAAGTTCTTAATTAATGATATAGTTTGTTATTCTGAAGGGAGGGGCAGCAGGCTCAAGATCCAGAAAAGGTGATGTGAGGTTATATACTACTTGGTAGATCAATTTTGATTTAACCACTCTAGCCATCACATATACATAAAAAGACAGGTACTAGTGCTGCCACCAGGCAGAACTAAGGAAACAATTTATCCCTCAGAAGTAGCCACGGACAGATGAGACTGAACACAATTCTGCAAACATAGGAGCTTGGAACACAACATGATCACAAGAGTGAGTACCTCAGCCCACCCAAGAAATGCACTAGAATCTTGGGGGAGTCTACTGGATACCTACTGAGATGAAATGAGGATAGAGTCAATCCTATCTTACGGATAAGAGACCCAACAGATATCAAGGTTAAAGCAGTTATTATTATTACTTCTCCTTCTTCTACTACTACTATTAATATTATTATTACTTGTTATTATCATTCCCCTACCCCAACCCAGTTTGGCAGATGAGAAAACTAACCAATAAGAGCTAGGCAGACAAGGAGATTGAAAGTTCAGGAAGTTTCAGGAGGACTTCCCTGGTGGTTCATTGGTTGAGAATTCACCTTACAATGCAAGGAACAAGGGATTGATCCCTGGTTGGAGAATGAAGATCCCAGGGGCACTTAAGCCCACATGCCACAACTATGAGCCCATTTGATGTAAGAAGATCCCTCATCCTGTAGATAAAACCCACCACAGCCAAATATATAAGTAAATATATTTTTTTAAGTTCAGGAAGTTTCAGGCTATGAAGCGCTAAGAAATGAGGTAGGGGGAGCAAAAACCAAGAAAGCCCATGACCTGGACAGTCTGGGCCATATTCATCACCACATTCATCACCACTTCCCCAAATTCCCTTCCAGAAAACAGAGATAAAAACCTTAAAAGAATTGTCCTCAGCTAGTAAAACCCCAAAACAGGATGAAAATAGTACTGACAGTTTTTGCAGTAGGTCATTGCTCACATAGAGTCTTACCTCAGAATTCTGCTCAGCAAACAATTCAAATGAAATAAATACACGGAAATAGCCATCGCTTCAACCTAAGGCTTTCCAAAGGTGATATTAATTAGTACTGACAAAGAAAAACTAGCCACCGACTATCTTTCTCCTCCATCTTCCAAGGGGGTTGTTTCCATTTCTGTTCCAAATCTGGAGAAAAGACTTTTCAGGAGGCCTGCCTTGTAAGATTGTGCCCAACTGAGTCTAGCCCTAAAGGAAGACAGCCTTGCCTGGCCTCCTCTGAGAGGGGAAATAACTGGAAGATGATCCATGATTAGCAGGCACAGAAGAGCGTGTTATCCCTTTTCAAGAACGAAGCCTCCAAAGTCATCAGAACCAGGTTTAAATCCTGGTTCTGTCACTTAATCAAGTGACTTGATTTCTCTGCTCCTCAGTTTCCTTCTCCGTAAACTGGGACAAATAAGAGTTCCTGTATTATAGAGTTGTAGTGAGAATTAAAAGAGATAATTTGTGGAGAGGTGTGGCTAAGATGGCAGAGTAGGAAGACCCTGAGCTCACCTCCTCTGATGGGTACACCAAAATCAACTATTTACATAGCAGCTATCAACGAGAATGGCATGAAGACTAGCAGGAGAGATTTTCCACGACTAAAGAGATAAAGAAGGAGCCACAGAAAGACATATAGGGGGACGGAGATGTAGTATAGCAAGACTCACATCCCTGGGAAGGTGACCCACAAACAGGAAGATAACCACAGTTGCAGGGGTCCCCTCCAAGAATCAGGGGGCACAGGCCCTACATCAGGCTCCCCTAATCAGGAGTCCTATACTGGGAAGATGCGCCCTCAGAATGGCTGGCTTAGAAAGCGAGTGGGGTTTGCATTTGGGAAAGCCAGAGAACTGTAGGAAACAGGAACTTCACTCTTAAATACATACACAAAATCTGACATGCTCTGAGTCCCAGTGCAATGGCAATAATGTGACAGGAGCCCAGGTCAGACCCACTGGCTCATCTTGAAGAACCTCCCAGAGAGGCAGGGTCTCCCCTGAGGGACACAGACACAGGGAGTAGCCAATTATGGCAGTTCATTCTACCACGAGGTCACTGATGGTGGCAAGCACCATTCTGGAGTCCTCTCTCTAGCCTATTAGCACTTAGTCATCCATTAGCAATTGGTACCAGGCTTGGGCCCCCCACCCAGGCCCCTCAGAAGCTTCCCTGGAACCAAGCCTCGTTACTGGTGGGCTGGCACCAGCCCGGGACCCCACAGGCCATTCAGCCAGCCATGATGGAACCAACCCCCATCCCCATCAGCAGGTTGACAGCCACTGCACGAGGTGGGCCCTGGAAGCGAATGGGGCTGAAAAGCAGCCCCTCCTGCTAGAGCACCCACAGGCCCCACCTACCGCAGCAAAAGGCCCGCTCAGCCCATGGAGGGGGAGCTCACTCCTACAGCACACAGCGCTGGCAACCAGAGGTGAGTGTGCGGCTGTTCCCACAGAGCATTTCCTACGTAAGGCCACTTTTATACGATCAGGAAATGTAACAAACTTACCTAATTCATAGAAATATGCACAGAGAATTAGGCAAAACTTGTTCCAAACGAGGGAACAAGACAAAACCCCAGAAGAAGAACTTAACAAAGTGGAGATAAGCAAGATACTCAATAAAGAGTTCAAGGTAATGATGCTCAGCAAACTCAGGAGAAGACTGGATGAACACAGTAAGAGATTAACAAAGACTTAGAAAATATAAAGAAGAACCAACAGAGCTAAAGAATTCAATAACTGAAATAAAAAAATACACGAGCAGAAATCAACAATAGATTAGATGATTCAGAGGAAAGGATCAGCATACTGAAAGAGAGAGTAGTACAAATCACCCCAAGTGAACAGAAAATAGGTAATTTTTAATTGAGGATAGTTTAAGAGACGTCTAGGAAAACATCTATGGGGTCTCACAGAGTCGGACACAACTGAAGCGACTTAGCAGCAGCAGCAGCCGGAAAACATCACGTGTACTAACATTCTCATTACAGGGATACCTAAGGGAAAAGAGAGAAAGGGGTCGAGAATTTATTTGAAGAAATAACAGCTGAAAACTTCTCTAACATGAGAAATGAAATTACACATCCAGGTCCATGAAGAACACAAAATTCCAAACAAGATGAACCCAAAGAGGTTAACAGCAAGATGTATTATAATTAAAATGGCAAAAATTAGAGATGAGAGAATCTTAAAACAACAAGTGAAAACCTACTAGTTACATAAAAAGAACTCTCATAAGGCTATCGATTGACTTTCCAGTGAAAGCTCTGCAGGTCAGAGGGAGTGACACTGTATTTAAAGAGATTAAAGGGGAAACCCTACAACCAAGAATGCTCTACCTGGAAAGGCTAAAGATAAAGAATTTTACAGATAAGGTAAAACTAAGAATTCAGCACCCCAAAATGAACTTCACAAAAAATGTTAAAGAGACTTCATTAAGCAGAAAAAGACCACAACTAGACATATAAAAATTACAAAAGGAAAAATCTCATTAGTAAAGGCAAAGATATAGTAAAGATAGTAGATCAACCATCTGTGAAACTAATACAAAGGTTAAAAGACAAAAGTAGTGAAGCCATCTACACCTACGATAAGTAGTTAAGCGATACACAGAACAGAAAAGTGTAAAATATGTCAAAAATATTAAACGTGAGGAAAGGGAGTAAAAGTGCAAGATTGTTGGAATGCATTCAAACTTCAGTGGATCAATCAGAGAAAGATAAATACCATAGGATTTCACTTACATGTGGAATCTAAAAAACAAAGCAAACAAACACAACAAAACAGAGAGAGACTCACAGATAGAGAACAAACTGGCAGTTGCCAGAGGAGAGGAAGATGGACGGACGAGCGAAATAGGAGAGGGAGCTTGAGAGACGCAAACTTCCAGTTACAAAATAAGTAAGTCATGGGACTATAATACTCAGCAGGGAATCTAGTCAGTAATATTGTAATAATTTTGTATGGTGAGACGGTAACTAGACTTGTGATCACTTTGTAGTGTATAAAATATTGAATCACTACACTGTACACCTGAAACTAATATAATACTGTAAGTCAATTGTACTTCAATTTTTAATAAAAAGGTGATTTATGCAAAGCACTTTGTAGACTATCACAGTGTAAGTTCAATAAAAAATGGATTATTCTTATTATCGTTCATGTATTCAAATATAATTGGTTGCTATGTGCTGAACTATGAGCTGGGGTCTGAGCATACCTGGTGCAGGGGAACAAAAGTGGGTTTGGGAAAATGAACACCGAGTTTCAATTCTAGCTCTGCCTTTTAGCAGTTGTTCCAATTTAGTCTAACCCCTTAATTTTCCCAAGCCTCAGTTTCTCACCTAGAAAATGAGAGCCATAGTATATATCCCCAGCACGGTTACCAGAAATAAATAGAAAAACGTCTTTGGAAAGCACATTGAAGGTACAAAAGGAGGCACTGCTAGTCATTTGTGGATTACTTGGGCATTTTGCTTCACTTTCTGACTGCATTAGGCCCACTCCTTTGGGGTCTTTTTTTTTTTTTTTTCTTATCTTGGTACCAATCAGAAGAGAAGGAAAGGAAAGGGGGCAGATTGACACAAACCTCAGTCCATTTTATCAAGTATTGTTCATGCTATAATATTTCTGATGAGGGAAAGCTGAAGATGTGATGGATTCATACACAGATCTTGAAGAGGTAGTATATTTCCACAGTAAGTAAAGGTTTGTACAAAGAGACCGGTTTTAGAATCATATCTGTGTTCCAGATCTTAGAAAATTCTTATTCCACTCCCTGTATATTTGCATGACCATGGATGAATTACTTAACCTCTCTGAGCCTCAATTCCTTCATCTATAAAATAGGGGTAGATATACCTAACATGTAGAGTCGTTATGTTTAAATATAAAATAGGCAGGATACATTGTCTGCACACTGTTCAATAAGTGGTAGTTCTTCTAAACTGAAATGTTTACTTCAAGTCTTTCAAGTTCTAACTATGGTAATGGTTTTTAACACCACTGAGATCTTTTTGGGAAATACAGTCAAATTCCACCAAGCTAACATCCTCAAATGCAACTTCTTTATCCTCTCCTTCCCTTCAGAACCGTGACTCTTGCCTCCTCAGACCTCACTCTCCAGGATCAATGTTCTGTCAATAAAGGCATGCTGGGACTTCCCTGGTGGCCTGGTGGCTTAGACTTTGAGCTCCCGATGCAGGGGGACCAGGTTCAATCCCTGGTCAGGGAACTAGATCCCACATGCTGAAACTAAGAGCTTGAATGCTGCATCTGAAAGACCTCACATGCCACAAATAAAATATGGCACAGCCAAATAAAGAAAAATAATGAAGGCAAGTTGAGTGGTACTGTGTGCAAGCAAGCACTCTGCAAGGCTCCTGGGATCAGTCACCATGGAATGCAGAGTCCCTGGCCCCCAAGGGAGACTGTCCACTGTGGCAGTGCCATGGGCCAGGAGCCTGATGGCACAGTGCCCAGAGCTCTGTGGGAACCAGCCCTGGACAGTCAGAGAAGGTGACCTCTAGAGGTCTTGAAGGATAGGGAAGAGTTTGCAGGTGGTCAAGGGAGGGAAAGGAATGATGCGTGTGCAAAGGCATGGGGAGAGGAATGGCGAGAAGTTGGGGTTGACTGAAACACGGTAGGGCGGGAAAGAGGGAGAAGAGATTGGAGCAGCAGGACAAGAAAAGATTAGAGAGATTCGAACGAGAGCAGTAGTGCTGAAGGTAAGGAGGAGGAAAGAAGGCAGGACAGGAGACTTTCCTGGTGGCCCAGTGGTTAAGAATCTGCCTTCCAATGCAGGGGACAGGGGTTCAACCCCTGATTGGGAAACTAAGATCCCATATGCCGTGGAGTAACTAAGCCCTCATGCCACAGCTAAGAAACGACACAACCAAATAAACTAACATTCAAAACAGAAGGTAGGGGATACTTCTGAGGTTGCATCGTCAGTTCTTAGCAACCAAAAGGCATTGGTCAGCAACCAAAAGAGGGACGAGGCGGAGCACCAAAGAGGGCTCTCTATAATCAACCTGGAGGACCAAGTGAGTGGTGGCTCTATCGATGGAGACTGAGTCTTAGTAGAAATAGCATGGGGCATGGGGGCATTCAAGTTTTCAGCTCATTTGTGTATGTTGAATCTGAGACACATGTGGGGACCTTCCAAGCCAAGGTAGGTTCCCAGACGATATGTCTAGTATGCTGGCTGAAGTGTGCCTCCTCCTTTATGATAATTGGTCATGTCCAGTAGCTAGTAAATCCGCAGACATGTCTAGGATGGACCGAGCAATCATCTTCAAAATGCAGTTGCTGAAGTCTGCATTTGGGAAGGGGGCGGGGCCACTGCTTGTACCCACAGCCCCCAGCCGAGGGAAGAGCTTGATGAATCACAGCTACTGTCTTGGCTTGGTTGGCTGTCTTGGCACAGCTCTCCTCCTTACCCGTGTCATCTTTTCTATCGTGTTCACATCTTTCTTCATTTCATCTCTTCCAGTTTCTCCTTTGCAGCTCCCAGTGAATGTGTGATGAATCCTGGCTTAGCAAGTAGGCTAAAACCTCCACTTAAAAAACAAGCCTTAGCTTTTATCTTCCTCTGTGGGTTTGAGTTTGCTAGAATCAAAGTAACATTAGCATGATTTGTTTGGATTAGCATGAAGACTTCTAATCCGCTCCTTTGCAATATTCCATATTTTAATAACTTTAATAATTACTCCTTCTTTTTTTTTAATTAAGAGCTTAGAGACAGAGACCTTGGAGAGGGACCAAAACGTAGCATTTAGTATTGTGGAGAAGAGGATGAAACGTTTGCATAGCAGAATCAATATTCACAGCCAGCTAAGAAGCATTTGGATTTTATTTAATTCTGTGAGCATCACTGTGGACAAAGCCCCAAATGCTAGAGATACAGATGTAGCAGGAGATTCTTTCATCCTGTTTGGGGTCCAACTAGAATGCCCCAGGTTCACTCTGACGACAGCATAAATTCCAAAACCATATTTTCCTATAATGTTCCTGCTGCTGCTGCTAAGTCGCTTTAGTCGTGTCTGACTCTGTGCAACCCCATAGACGGCAGCCCACCAGGCTCCCCCGTCCCTGAGATTCTCTAGGCAAGAACACTGGAGTGGGTTGCTATTTCCTTCTCCAATGCATGAAAGTGAAAAGTCAAAGTGAAGTCGCTCAGTCGTGTCCAAATCTTAGCGACCCCATGGACTGTAGCCTACCAGGCTCCTCCATCCATGGGATTTTCCAGGCAAGAGTACTGGAGTGGGTTGCCATCGCCTTCTAAGCTTAGAAATGCAGACCACCCAGGCTGACCTCACTGTTCCAAATTCAGGGAGGGGCACTAGTGGCTGAGCAGACGATCCTGTTGAGGAGTTCCCTTCTGCCCACAGAGGTGGCTTCAAGTCCTCAGCTCCTGTAGCACCCATGTGTTTCAGGGTGTGTCCTCTCCACCAGAAGCTAACCTAAAGGGCCCAGCTGAACCCTGGGGACCCTCAGGCAAACCTTCTCCCTTTTCCCAGTTTTGCATGGATACGGAAGCCATAGTGAAGGAATGCTCTAGCTTCTGGGCACAGAGAGCCTGGAAGCTCAGCAGAGGAGGGCCTCCAGGAGGGCAAAGTGCTGTGCCTCCAGGCACAGGGCACCCTCCTGATGCCTGGCTGGAGCTCAGAGGTGGAGGTGGGCCTTCTGCTCCTGCACCAGTGTAGACACTGTCCTTACGTAGCATGTCTTTCTGTTTGCAGCCTTGATTAGGAATGAGCTGCTCTGGGATTGGTTCTGGGGTTTCCCACTCTTGGACCCAGAATTAACTCTCTTCCTTCCTGGGACCCGTCTTCCAGAGCTCAGCAGGTATTATTTCAAATCCTCACACACAGTGCTGTGTTAAGACCTTTTCCCTCAATCATGGTACACCGACTCTTCTAACAAAATCTACCTTGAATGATTTCAAGGGGCTTTGCCTTTTCTCAGGGGAACCCTCCAAAGGATTCCACTGCTACCCTGCTAAGGAATGGCGCCTCAGAGAGTCACAGGTGGCCTTCTGCAACCCTCCCACTGAAGAAGAGGAAAAAATGCACAAATTAAATCTCTAGTGAGCCATTTCCCCAGCAGGGACTCCAGAGATAAATTTGATGCACCTCTGCCTCAAAAAATCAGGGTCTTTTGAGGAATATAACATGGGAAATAACACATTTATCAGGTAGGATAGACTAAGTGCTAAATATAGGTTCAAAAAGTACTCACAGGGGGTTCTCTGGTGGTCTCATGGCTGGGATTTGACACTTCACTGTCATGGCCCTGGGTTCAATCCCTAGTTAGGGAACTGAGATCCCACAAGCCATGTGGCACAGTCAGGAAAAAAAAAAAAAAAAAAAAGTACTCATTAATTCTGACTTATTTAATTGGGGAGAGTTTCACAGAGGAGGTATTTGACCTCGTTCTTTTGGGATACGGATTTAACAGATAATAAGGAAAGTGGCATTCCAGGAGGGGGTTGCAGAATGAGCCAGGCAGGGAAACTTGAAAGTGCAAGCTTTTACTTAGGGAACAATAAAGGGCTCAGTGTTAATAAAGAGCAGAGTTCATAGCAGGTGGAACAGAACATGAAGCTGAAGTATATAATGACCCACAAGGCCTTTAGAGTTGTGGGAAGAAGTCGGGTTTTCATTCTGGAGGAACTGGGAAAACTCCATGGCAGGTTTCTCAAGACAGGAATGATGTGATCCTTCCCAGGATGAAGAAGCTTTATGAAGATCAAAGTTCATGCATGGGAAGGATGGAGAAATTAACAACGGGTCACCAGCTTGGTAGCTACGCTACTGGCTCGGAAATAAGAGACAAAGGAGGATAAGAACAGACGCGCAAAGTTTTGCATATCATTCTGGGAAAATTTATAGGCTTCCTTGAAACCCAATGAAGGTCACCAAGTTAAGACTTCTACTAAAATGGGAGCCATCTGTGCTCAACAGTAAGGCCACAAAGATGAATAAGACTTTGTTCCTGCCCTCAAGGGCAGATGCATTCCCCTGAGAGGGATCAAACATATATTCAGACAGTGATACCTCAGCTAGCCAGTGACAGGACCTGCTGTACCACCTCTCCTATATCACATCCTCAAAGGGCTCTGTGACCAAAAAAAAAAAAAAATAGATTTTAAAAAGCTGCTCCAGAAATTTGTCACCTTCATAAATGCTTCTTATTCTTCGTTTCTGTTTTGATTCTTTCTCTCATACCAACTTCCTATTTAAAAAAAAAAATCAACAACATTAAATGGACACTGTGGATGTTTTACATTTTATACGTAATAAAAACCCAACATATAAATTCAGCTCTGGGTCTAACTTACACTGAAACTCCAAAAGACATTTTTCCTGCCCACCCCTGACCTCATTCTCTGGTAATGAATACCATTTCAGAACCTACTCTCTAATAGCTGATGCTTCTATGAGGATGTGAATCAATTTTAATTTGGACTTTAGCTTCTGCAGCAAGTGCTTTTGAAGATGCTCCTTCCGGAGAATGCCAGCTTGCACCTTTCAATTACAGCCAGATAATTAGGATAGAGGCTCACCTGCCACCATTCCATTTCTATGTGGGCGATGGGGGACCAATGTGGTATTTCTGAGCAACTGACACTTTCACCAAACATTGAGAGGGATCACCCACCACCTGAAACGACTATAATGTTATGCATCAATTATATCTCAGTTTTTTTTTTTTTAAAGGACTGTATTGTACAAACAGAGGCTGAAGAAGATCGTGCCAATTCTACATACCAGAGCAATCCAGGACACATGGCTTGGATGCCAAACTGTATTTTCCATGATATCCTAGTGTTATGGGGTCTACATAACAGAATATTTAAAGATGGGCTTGGTCTGGAAAATCTAGATCATGTGTTTTCTAGAAGAAGAAAACTGCTTCTGACCTCAAGAAAACATGCAGTCTGGTCATAGAAGAAAGGAAAAAAAAAAAAAAAAAACCTACTTGACAAAGGAACAAGGAAGTGAATGCTCAAATCAAAGTAAATTATTTAGATAAAAGGAAGAGAGGTTGTAAGGAATCTGAGCAAAGGGCTGCTACCATGTAAGGGGGAGCATAAACGAGGGGGCAATGGAAAGAATTAGCATGTCAGGCACCACAGACACTCACATGGAAGGTCATTTCTTTTCTTCTAATAATTAAAGAGTGTGCCAGGTACAAGAGCAGGTCATTTCATACATATTTTCTCTCAGTCCTCACAACTGTAATTCAGGTAGGGATTATTATTCTCATTTCATCAATGAGGAGGACAGAAGCTCAGAAAGAGTAAATAGCTTTCCCAGGACATGCAGCTATGAAATGATTTTGCCAAAACTAAAGCCCAGGTCTGTCTGAACCTTAATGCTAAATTTTTTTCATACCACACATTGTCCCTAACAAAGTTATTAGGACACTGCAGATGAACCTCAATTATTGCAGTAAGTAAAAGAAGCCAGGCACAAATGTCACATATTGTATAACTCCTTTTATATAAACATCCAGAACAAGTAAATCTATTGACAGAGAAACCCAGTGGTTGCCAGGTGCTGGGGGAGAAGGGAATGGTGGGTAACTGCTTCATGAATACAGAGTTTCCTTGGGGATGATGAAAATGTCTTGGAACTAGATGGAGATGGTGGTACAACTAATGAATTACTAAGTGCCACTGAATTTACACTGTAAAATGGAGACACATTCATTGTACATTATGTGAATTTTACCTTCATTTTAAAAAGCTACTGGGAAAGAGAATTCAAGGAGACAAGACTAAGGAAATGAAAACCCACTCAGCATATCTGGGGCACAGTCAGCTACCTGAGTCGAGTAGAATATGGGCCACATTCCATGATGGACCAATATTTTCTTCTTGATTCAAATTAAAAGATCTGGAAAAAGGTTTGAGTCTCTCCTTAGTTAAGAGTTCCCAAGCACAGACATCTATGTTTCTCAATCATGGTAGATGAAGGTACCCCTGAAGATCCAAAATGACTCCAAAGCATTTTGGTGTTGCAGGGGGTAAAGTCCACCCCTCGATCGGGTGCCCTGAATTCAAAAGACGCAATATTCTGTTTGATCATTCTCAAGTGATCTTACAGGTCCATGAAATATGGTCATTTCTAGGTTGCTTAGGAAAAACTGAGTCTCTGTGAATCTGAAATCCATGGAATCATCCCTTAGTGGTGACCCAGTCAGTCACCTAACCTCCCAACTCAGCTGGCCTTGTTCTTGGCGTTGAGGGTATAGAAACTCTCATAAAGAGCCTGTGGGGGGCGAGGGAGGGTGTTACTTGAGATACTTGATTTGGCTTCACTGTCTTTTATGTAGGAAGTGATGGGCACTAAGGCCACCCATGAAAGTGGGGGCTTCAGACACACCCCCAGGCAGTGGTCACTGCTAAGCAGCAGAGTGCCTGGTGGTACTACTGAATTACCAAGTGCCACTGAATTTACACTTTAAAATGGAGACTCATTCATTGTATGTTACATGAATTTTACTCAGGGCCGCTCTCAGAGCTTCTCTGCTCTTTCAGGCACTTTGGGAATGCTTGCCTTCACTTCACGTTAGCCTCAGAAGTCTTTGTAGATTGACAGGGGCTTCTGTTGATCCAGAGTTTCACGTGGCAAACTGACCCTTTCACACCCTTGCAACCTTTCCAAAAGCCAGAGAAGGTGGGAAGTGTGACGGTTCTCCTCCCTTCCCCGGTCTCTGGCCTGCCTTCCTCACTGCTACGGTCAGCTCAAGGAGCCCTGGTGGAAAAGACGTGTTTCCCTGGTGGACTTGTAGCTGAGATTCCTCCACAGCACGGGCTCTGTTTCTCAAAGGACTATTGAGAGGTGCCAGATGCAAGAATCAAACTCTGAGCTACCCAATTCTGTCCACGATCGGGGTCATGAAAGTGCTCAGGAAGGTGCTCTTCCTAAGAATCAGTTCAGAGTTCTGCATGGTGCCAATTGCGATACTGAAAGTCACATTCCAGTAAGAGTGCTATAGAGTGTCCAACACGGGGGCACACAAATGATTCCATCTAGGGACTTCCCTAGATGGGTAAGAATCCACCTGCCAATGCAGGGGACACAGGTTTGATCCCTGGTCTAGGAAGATCCTACGTGCTGCAGAACAGCAAGTGCCCCTGCACCACAATTACTGAGGTCGCATGCCTTAGAGTCCACGCTCTGCAACAAGAGAAGCCACCACAATGAGAAGCCCATGCACTGCAATGAAGAGTAGCCCCAACTAGAGCAAGCATACGTGCAGCAGTGAAGACCGGCACAGCTAAAAATAAATAAAAGGATTCCACCTAAAGCTTCACGTAACCTAGTCAAGTGCTCCTTGCAGTAATTGTCCTGTGGCTCAGTGGTAAAGAATTTGCCTGCAATGCCAGTGATGCAGGTTCAATCCCTGGGTCAAGAAGATCCCCTGGAGAAGGAAATGGCAATGCACTCTGTAGGCTTGCCTGGGAAATCCCATGGACAGAAGAGCTTGATGGGCTACAGTCCATTGGGTCACAGAAGAGTCAGACAGGACTTAGTGAATAAACAGTAAAAGAGAGGTATAATGTGCTGCAGCCTGGGCAACATTTGAGAGGACCTCAGCCATCCTAATGGAATAACTGTTCAAGGGTTCTATGTCATGCTCTGCTGAACTCCCCCTGAAATGCTCTGAGCAGCACCCGGTGAGACGTCCAACATGGTGCTAAGCATAATGCCTACAGCCCAACAAATGCCCATTTTATGGCCTGCTAGGTGCCCAATAAATGGCCTTCAAACCCTAGAGGAAGCCTCTCTCCTGCCCACACTACCCCAGGCAGTCCCCTAGGACTGCCTTGGTAGCCCCTTGATGATTCCAACCCCACTGCAGCCTCTCTGTAGGATCCTGGAGTCACAAAAAGCCACACAATATCATTTAATCAAAACAAGCAACTTGTTCCAAACCTGAAGACAGTCAAGAATATGTAGAACCCCAGATACTAATATAACAGACTTTGGTTTTATTTTGAGATTCCTTTTTACATTGTTTTAAAAATAGCATGCAATAAATACTCATTGTAAAATAAAACAATACAAGCCCAGAGTACAAAAATCAAGGATAAAGTGAAATTCTCTGTTCTTTTCCTCTCCCTTGCATCTCCCATAAAGCCTTCTTTCTGGAATTAGCCACTGTTCATTTGGCTTGCGTCCTTTCAAACATGTTCCATGTATTGTTCAACATATATATTTTACGCATATAATTCTCTCTTTTTTTACACATACTAGATAACACTGATTCACTCTTCTGAAACATTTTTTAGTTAATATAATGTGATCATCTTTCCACATCTGTGCATAAGTGTTTACATCATCTTTGATTAATGCATATTATTCCATAGTACAGAGATATGATTATTTATTTAACCAGTCCTCTGTTAATGGCATGTACAGCATTTCCCTTTTTCACTGCTACAAACAACGTTGAAATGAACATCCTTTAAATTTTGACAATATCACATTACTCTCCAAAAAAGATTATAAAAACTTACACTTGACACAACTGACAAGCACAATGCAAATCTTTCCATTTCTTCTAGAAGGCCATCAATCAACTTCACTTTACAAGTTCTAGGAGGCAAAAGGTTCACAGTTCAAGTTTCAGGCTGAGTGGGAGGGCCTGTTCTCACTAGGATCGGCTATAGTTTCCATGTCTTACAACTTGTAAGCTGGAGGCCAGTTCTTGGCACTTTCTCTCAGCCTGGGGTCCGACCCCTCCTAGTTGCCAGTGATGAAGACCTGCACTCAGCACACAGGAGGCAGGCTTGACTCACATGGCCATCAGGCTCTGAAGTGCTTCTGTTGCCCCCAGGCCTGTCTCCAGAGACCCTGAGAGAGACAGGGCCTCCTCCAGTTCCCACAGAGCAGTCTTTCTGTCTAATATCCTGGTCTGTGGATTTCTCTTCAGTTCCCACTTGGAAGGAACCCAGTGGCCACAGCTCCTCCCTCTTTTCACTGCTCCTCCCAGCCCTGCTTCCTCCAGCTCAGCCCAGCCCCAGCCCCAGGATCTTCACCACCAACAGTCGCTGAAATTCTTGAGATGTCCACCTGCTGTCTTGGGTGAATAAGAATTCACCTCATCCTCTAGAACTAAGGATTTGGACATCTGACTCTAACTCATATCATAGCTACCCAGGCATCTCTCTGTGTTCCCCTCCCTCTCGCAATTCCAGGGCCTCACATGTCATTCATTCATCAAACAAATATTGATTATGTGTCATGGACATTTTCTACCAAATTGCAAAATTCCTAAAAGGACTTATATACACAGGAAGCTCTGTATTTTTATTGCAATATGGATGGCAAGATATTGAAATTTTATAAATGTATTATGATAGCCTGGGTATAACCAATCCTTCTTCTGAAATAGATGCATTCTGAGGCAGTTACCATTATAGTCCTCCATCCCATTCCATTGAAACTGTGTAATAATAGCCAAGATGTACTAAGTGTGTTGGTCGGCGTGTGTTGGTCTAAGATGCGCTTATGTATCAATAATCCCCCTGACAACAACAACCCTGTGAGATAAGTACTATTGTCATCCCCATTTTATAGGTGAAGATTTAAGGCTAAATGAATCACCTAAGCTTACCCAGACTATAATTAACAGAGCCAGGGTCCAAACCCAGGTATTTGATACCAGAACCTGCACTCTTAACCACTATGGCATTCTGCCTCTCCATAGCGGTTTTCTACAGAAGATCCTTGGGCCAATGTCCAAAAAGTTCATCAATGGCAGCTTTGGGAGGGCTGAAAGATGAGGGATCTGGGCTTAGAATGAAAGCTACAGCCATGGGCTCTGGTCAACAGAGCCCCTAAGCAGATTGGATGATTTCCTGGCAGTGGGCACCACTGCATCTAGCCTGTTCCAAAGATACGAAGAGAGAGATCCTTAGAGGCTGTGCTGAGGACACAGAGCTGTCTCTTCTGTTCTGCTTCCAGGGGTCCTGCTCATGAAAGGTGGCCGTTCACATTTATTTTAAGCCTTGTCATCTCCAGGCTTCACTGCATGGCAGTTAACATGCACTTAAGTTTTAAGGGCAAGGACTCTGGGGTCAGAGTGTCCTGGTCTACCCAAGCCCTGGCTCTATGACTCTTCAGATGTATGACTTTGGGATAATTTACTTAACATATCTATGACTCCATTTCCAATGTGCAAAATGGTGGAAATAATATCTTTCTCAGAGAGTTGTGCAGGTTTATGTGATGATGGAATGCATATAAAGTACTTAAAATATACCAATAAATGTGAACTGTTTCCATATGATCCTGAAGACTGGCTGATCAATTTGGAACAGCTTAGGCCATGAACATAAAGCCACAACAAAAATATTTGTTCTTGGATAGGTGTGATGCAAGGTGCATTCAGAATGGGGGGAGATGGCAGTGGAATGGCAATTGGAGTGAAAATAACTATATTTGTGTACTAGGGCTGCTCAACAAACACCACAGGCTGAATAAACAGCAGTAATTTATTGGCTGTTATTTCTAGAGGCTGGAAGTCCAAGCTCAAGGTGTCAACAGGGTGGTTTATTCTGAGGTCTGTGAGGGAAGGGTCAGTTCCCCAGCTCTCTTCTAGGCATAGATGTGCCTGTGTGTCACCCATCCTCAATGTATGTCTCTGTAACTAAATTCCCCCTTTTATAAGGATACCAATCCTGTTGGATTAGGGTCCATCCTACTGACCTCAATTTTAACTTGATTACTTCTGAAAAGACTGTATCTCCAAACAAGGTCACATTCTGAAGTCCTGAGAGCTAGCATTTCAACATATGAATATTCAGGTGATATAATTTAACCAAAAACAACTACTAATGAAAAATGTTACCATTTATTGAATGACTGTCATGTCTCATTATAAATTCCAACTTATTTAAAACCAACAGCAATACAAACAATTAATGCAGCTCAATATAAAAAAAGAAAAGTGAACAACCCAAACAAGAAATAGGTGGAAGCTCTGAATAGACTTTTCTCCAAAGAAGACATTCAGGTGGCCAAAATGCACATGAAAAGATGCTCAACATCACTGATTATTAGAGAAACGCAAACCAAAACTACAGAGGTAGCACCTCACACTGACCAGAATGAGCCTCATCAAAAAGTCTGCAGACAAAATGCTGGAAATGTGGAGAAGAGGGAACTTTCCTACACTGGAGGTGGGAATGTAAGTTGGTACAGTCACTATGGAGAACAGTATGGAGGGTCCCTTGGAAAACTTCAACTACCGTATGACCCAGCAATCCCACCCCAGGGCATATTCTCAGAGAAAACCTTAATCCAAAAAGATACACACACCCCAATGTTCACTGCAGCACTACTTACAATAACTAGGATATAGAAACGACCTAAATATCCATTGACAGAGGAATGGATAAAGAAGACATAGTACACACATACAACGGAATATTAGTCATAAAAAAGAGCAAAATGATGTCATTTTCCGCAACAGGTTGGACTTAGAGATTGTCATATTGAGTGAAGTAAATCAGACAAAGACAAATATCACTTAAATGTGGAATCTAAAAATAATGATACAAATGAACTTTTTTACGAAACAGAAATAAAGTCACAAATAGAGAGAACAAACTTAAAGCTGTATGTGTGCTAAGTTGCTTCAGTTGCGTATGACTCTTTGCAACCTTATGAACTATATAGCCCACCAGGCTTCTCTGTCCATGAGATTCTCCTGTCAAGAATCCTAGAGCAGTTTGCCATGCCCTCCTCCAGGGGATCTTCCCAACCCAGGGATTGAATCCATGTCTTTCACATCTCCTGCATTGGCAGGTGGGTTCTTTACCACTAATACCACCTGGGAAGCCCCCAAACTTAAAGCTACCAGGAAGGAAAGGCGGGGAGGGATAAATTGGGAGATTGGGATTGATATATACACACCAATATATATAAAACAGATAACTAATAAGGACCTACTCTATAGCACAGGGCTTTTTCTCAACATTCTGCAATGACCTACATGGGTAAAGAATCTAAAAAAGAGTGGATATATGTATATGTATAACCAATTTACTTAGCTGTACAGCAGAAAGTAACACATTATAAATCAACTATACTCCAAGAAAAATTATTTTTAAAAATTCATAGGAAATCTTCAGCTATTTGCTAAGAAAATCAAGATTCAGATTTTATTCAAGATTAAACACTTAGCTAGTCACCAATCGATCAGGATTTGGATCAGGACTGTCTGATTTCAAGCTTGTGCTCTTTAATAAATACCATATAATACTATTCCTTTGCATTGGTTCCTAACTAGCCAGTGACTTGGGATCATTCCTCTGAAGGTGGAAGGGCTTATCTAATCCTGTTCCCACCTCTGGAGCTCCTTTGCCAGAAAGCGGACTTAGTTCTGTTCCCACACAAATCCATGGGGACTTCAGAAAGTCATAGACTAGCAGAGCAGGAAGAAGCCTGTGATGCCATTCAGTCCGTCCCCTGCTCTATCAGTGGAGAATGAGTCACTTACATAAGGTCATACAGGAAGAAAGGGACAGTACAGAATCTGTTCTCTACCCAGCACTGCCTTAGCCGTAAAAAATTCTGAACTTTGTTAGATGATATAAATTATTTAGCAAATTGTTTACCAGATTTAAGCCATTTATACCAAATCAGGAGATGAATCAATTTTAATCAAACAATCTGATACTGTACAAAATAGCCAGGGGTAGGTCTGTACTGCAAACATCCTCCAGCTTTAATTACCAGATTAAATGGAATGATAGCCAGCCCCTCGTATTTGTCACAAGACATATTCAGTTTCTTAGTTTATTTTCTATGTCAATGCTTTAGATAATAAGAAAGGGAAAAGGTAATCTGTTCTTGTCACAGGAATTGTTACATAAAAAAATGAAGAAACACATTAAATTTCTATATCCATCCTCCAGACTATAAATCTGGTGTTTTTCCATAATAGCATCCATCGTCTCTCAATCAACAGCTCTGGGGCACAACCACTGGCCGGGTTCTGGGGCAAATGTCCTCTGCCATGCTGGCTTTCTCTGTCCCAGAATACAGCCTGAGTTTCTTAAGAACATCAATCAGACAAAATATCAACAGATTTGAGATAGCAACATGACTGTAAGGCTGGTGGGGACAGGTGTGATTCCATGAAAAGAGTCAAAGTTCTAGTAGTTCCAGACCCAACTTCACAGTACAACTTTCAGATCCTTTAACTTCCTAAACCTCAATTTCCCCATCTTTAAGATGCGAGAAATATTAATAGCTGCCTGCAGGACAGCTTGTAAGGTTTAAACAAGACGACTGTTGAGAAAATGCACAGCACAGGGACTGGCACTTAGTAGGACCTTAAGTCTTTTTTTGAATTGAAAACATATGGCAAATAACTTTGTTTCCTCTAAAAATGATCTGGGGTAATCTATTTCTTCCTTTCTTCATATACAAATAGGAAGGAATAGAGACCATCATGGGTTCTAACATGGCCAATCTCTGTTCTAATGCTGCCACCTGCTGCCAAACAGCCGACATCCCATGCTGTTATTTCAAGGGTTGCCCTGAAATAATGGGATGCGACTAGACATATTGCTCACCAGCATACTTCACTTCATCTCCATCCTTCAGACCTGGACCAAGGACACACTGGCCTTATCTGATCCTGAGGTTACAGCTGAACTTCCTTAGCAGGAAGGACTTTTCCGACAGAGGCTGACATGTCCCAATACCTCTCATTTTCCAACACTGGGAACACGAGGACAGCCCTGGGCTGAGCCACACTGAAGTCAAAAAGTTGTGTGCAGGGACTCCCCTGGTGATCCAGTGGTTAAGAATGCACCTCGCAATGCAGGGGACACAGGTTCAAACCCTGCTTGGAGGACTAAGATCCCACATGCTGTAGAGCAACTAAGCCTGCGAGCCACAACTATCGAGCCCACAGGCCCCAGCTAGAGAGCCAGTGCACAGCAACAAAAGATTCCACATGACACAACTAAGACCCACTGCAGCCAAATACACACATAATATTTTTTTTAAGTGGTACACACCATGCATGTTCTGCTGAAACTGCATAATGTGACCCACACTGGGTTCTATAAAATTCAGATTATCTACCAATGCTTAAATATCACATTTCACCTGAAAATGTGGACTTTCAGATTGTTAAAAATCTAAGGTTATGGCAACATATGACCCACAGTTAGTTAGAGCTGAGTAGCAAATGCCCTTTTAGCCTGAGCAAGCCTTGACCAGTTTGGCACTACCCATTCCCACTGGATCTTGGGCTTGACCCGTCTCACTTGGTAAGATTACCTTGTTGACCCCTGGTCCCAGCTCTACACAAACTGTTGTCTCCCTTACCTCCACCACAAAGTCTTGTGGAGAATAGAGTGGCTAAATAGAGTAGGACTGATTTACACTTTCAAGTAATCATAATGATTAGCAATTACCAAGTATTTAGTTTCTATCAGGCACAGAGAAGAGCATTTTGACCCTAACTTTTGACCTCAAAAATATTTTCATCCCATTATGTATTTAGATCTGATGAAATATAAAATCGTTAACATCCAATTCATACTAAATATTACTTGCATAAATTATCTATCCAAAACAAACACTGCAATGGCAAAAACGTCAAACAAGAAAATATATCATTGATTTTTAAATGACTAAGAAAATCACATCCTGGTGGTCCAGTGATTAAGGTTCTGTGCTCCCAACACAGGGGCCCAAGGTTCAGTCCCTGGTCAGGGAAGATCTCACATGCTGAGTCCAAAACCCCCCTGCCCACGAAAAAAGAATCACTTCTTCTAGGTATCATTGAAAACAATAAAATATGAACTCAAAATTTTATGTGAAAAAGTAGAATCTTCTTCACAAAATGTTAATCTGATCATTTGACCCATGGGTATTGTACTTGTGAAAAGTAATGGCCTTGGAAATTCCTTGGTAGTCTAGTGGTTAGGACTCAGGAATCAGTTTCCATCCCTGGTAGGGGAACTAATCCCATAAGACATGCTATGTGGCCCTCAAACACACACACACACAGCACACACACACCAGACCAACCAAACAAACAAAAAGCAATGACCAAAAAGAAAACTCACAGTAACTAGTTATAACCAGTCAAACTCAGTAGAAAAAAAAACGTAATTAGTTGAGACTTTGTCAAAAAATCTCAATGGAAAAAAATTTACCTTCATACAAATAATTTCAGAAAAATTAAAATTTAACTGGAAAAAAGTAAATATATTCCATAGAAAAGTCTTGATGCAATATTTGGCTTATTAACTGCCCACTCTACCCAATATCATAGAAAATTCATGTCAATAACCCAGCACGAATCTGTCCGTATATTTCTCCATATTTATATAATGTCAAATATTCATATTCTCATTGGGGGAAGCTTTTCATTGTTTCTCTTATAGAAATTGGATTTGTATTATCTACATTTCTGGCTAGAGATAGCATGGAACATTTCATACAAAGATGGGCCCAATAAAGGACAGAAACGGTATGGACCTAATAGAAGCAGAAGATATTAAGAAGAGGTGGCAAGAATACAAAGAACTATACAAAAAAGATCTTCATGACCCAGATAACTATGATGGTGTTATCACTCACCTAGAGCCAGACATCCTGGAATAGGAAGTCAAGTGGGCCTTAGGAAGCATCACTACGAACAAAGCTAGTAGAGGCAATACAGTTCCAGTTGAGCTGTTTTAAATCCTGAAAGATGATGCTGTGAAAGTGCTGCACTCAATATGCCAGCACATTTGGAAAACTCAGCAGTGGCCACAGGACTGGAAAAGGTCAGTTTTCATTCCAATCCCAAAGAAAGGCAATGCCAAAGAATGCTCAAACTACTGCACAATTGCACTCATCTTACACGCTAGTAAAGTAATGCTCAAAATTCTCCAAGCCAGGCTTCAGCAATACGTGAACCGTGAACTTTGAGATGTTTAAGCTAGATTTAGAAAAGGCAGAGGAACCAGAGATCAAATTGCTAACATCTGCTGGATCATCGAAAAAGCAAGGGAGTTCCAAAAAAGCATCTACTTCTGCATTACGACTATGTCAAAGCCTTTGACTGTGTGGATTACAACGAACTGTGGAAAATTATTGAAGAGATGGGAATATCAGGTAAGGGAATATCACCTTACCCGACTCCTGAGAAATCTGTATGCAGGTCAAGAAGCAACAGTAAAAACTAGACATGGAACAATGGACTGGTTCCAAATTGGGAAAGGAATACTTCAAGTCTGTATATTGTCACCCTGTTCATTTAACTTATATGCAGAGTATATCATGTGAAATGCCAGGCTGGATGAAGCACAAGCTGGAATCAAGATTGCTGTGAGAAATATCAGTAACCTCAGATACACAGATGACATCACCCTAATGGAAGAAAGTGAAGAAGAACTAAAGAGCCTCCTGATGAAAGTGAAAAAGGAAAGTGAAAAAGCTGGCTTAAAATTCAACATTCAAAAAGCTAAGATTATGGCATCTGGTCCCATCACTTCATGCCAAATAGATGGGGAAACAATGGAAGACTGATGGGGAAACAATGATGCAAAGAACTGACTGATGCAAAGGAACACCTGATGCAAAGAACTAACTCATTGGAAAAAACCCTGATGCTGGGAAAGATTGAAGGCAGGAGGAGAAGGGGATGACAGAAGATGAGATGGTTGGATGGTATCACTAACCTGATGGACCTGAGTTTGAGTTTCCTTTGATGGGGAAACAATGACAGACTATATTTTCTTGGGCTTGAAAATCACTGTAGATGGTGGCTGCAGCCATGAAATTAAAAGATGCTTGCTCCTTGAATGAAAAGCTATGACCAACCTAGACAGCATACTAAAAAGCACAGACATTGCTTTGTCAACAAAGGTCTGACTAGTCAAAGCTATGGTTTTTCCAATAGTCAATAGATGTGAGAGTTGGACCATAAAGAAAACTGAGTGCCAAAGAATTGATGCTTTTGAACTGTGGTGTTGGAGAAGACTCTTGAGAGTCCCTTGGACTGCAAGGAGATCCAACCAGTCAAACCTAAGGGAAACCAGTCCTGAATATTCATTGGAAGGGCGATACTGAAGCAGAAACTCCAACACTTTGGCCACCTCATGTGAAGAACTGACTCATTGGAAAAGACCCTGATGCTGAGAAAGATTGAAGGCGGGAGGAGAAGGGGATGACAGAGGATGAGATGGTTGGATGACATCACCAACTTGATGGACATGAGTTTGAGCAAGCCTGGGGAGTTGGTGATGGACAGGGAAGCCTGGCATGCTGCAGTACATGGGGTCACAAAGAGTCACACAGATGAGTGACTGAACTGACTGACTGACATTTCTGGCATCTTGCTTTTCTCACTTTATGTTACCCTACAGTTTACAGTGTGCTGGGTGGTCCCTGGCTCTGTCTCTTGCTTCAACAGTGTTTTACTAGATCCAGCAATGCCTCAACCTTGGGAACCAACCACTCAGCTCTCCTTAGCCTCCAGGACCAGCCAACACCATTTTTTGAATTTAACTCATTACCAGTCAACCATGAGCTCCCAGATTCCTGAGAATTATTCCACCAAAATGAAGGCTGCCGTCAACTGCCTGGATCAATATGCACCTGCCAGCCTTCTACACCTACCTCTCTCTGGGCTTCTATTTCCATGATGACAATGTGGCTCGGGACAGCATGTTACTTCTTCCATGAATTGGTGGATGAGAAGCTCAAGGATGCCGAGCCTCTCTTGGCAATGCAAAACCAGCATGGTGCCACGTCATCTTCTAGGACATGCAGAAGCCATCGGCAACGTGAGCAGAAAAACCCAGGATGCTATGGAAGCTGCATTCTCAGGGATAAGAACCTTAACCTTTCCAGGCCCTTTTGGATCTGCATGCCCTGGGTTCTGCCCGGGCAGATCCCACTTCTGTGACTTCCTGGAGAGCCACTTCCTAGAGAGCAGGTGAAACTCATCAAGAAGATGGGCAACCATCTGACCAACTCAGGCTGAGCTGGGTGAGTATGTTTTTGAAAGGCTCACCTCAAGCGTGACAGGAGCCTCCAAAGCCCAGCAGCCTTTGAGGAACACTTCTGGCATCAGGGCTTCTATTGAAGCTCTTCTCTGTGCTGTTCGGCAGCTTTTTAACCTCCCTGGAGCCCTCTCCCAAGCCTTGGACCAAAGGAGAACAATAAGGATTTTGCAGCCACCCCCTCTCCAAAAAAGACAAAGGAAGAGAACAAAAAAGCACAGCGTCTTACAGAAACCCTTCCAAATCAAAATGAGTTCATTTGTATAAGAGAAAGTCGTTAAGACGCATTGCTAGATTGAAGAAAAGAAAAGATATATATTTTTTATTTTTAGAAGATCTCTTTACAAACTGATTGATATAATTCATATATCCCTTGGCAAAGTGTGCAAGTACCTTTTTCTCTGTATCTCACCACCAGTAGCTGGCACTACTGTTTCTACCAATCAGGTAAAGGTAATGAATAACCTCATTGTTACTTTAATTTGCATTTCTCTAACTTCTAATGAATTTGAGCACCTTTTCATATGTTTACTGGCAACTGAAATTTGTTCTACCACAAAAATGCCTCTTTATATGACTGCTGCTGCTGCTAAGTCGCTTCAGTCATGTCCGACTATGTGCGACCCCATAGACGGCAGCCCGCCAGGCTCCCCCGTCCCTGGGATTCTCCAGGCAAGAACACTGGAGTGGGTTGCCATTTCCTCCTCCAATGCATGAAAGTGAAAAGTGAAAGTGACCTCGCTCAGTCGTGTCCAACTGTTAGCGACCCCATGGACTGCAGCCCACCAGGCTCCTCCGTCCATGAGATTTTCCAGGCAAGAGTACTGGAGTGGGGTGCCATTGCCTTCTCTGATATATATGACTAGGCCATTTTTTATTGGATAGTTCATCTTCGCCCTGCCATTGTTAAAGAGTTCTTGGTGTATTTTCATTACAAATTTTCTACCTATCACTTGCATTATAATTATTCTTTCCAAATTTGTCATCTATTTACTTTGCCCATGATATCTTTGCCATATAAGAGTGTGAATTTTTATATAGTTAAATACCGTTAAGCTTCTGGTTTAAAAGATCTTTCTTCATCCAACTCTCAGAAAATCTAGAATGTAACCTCCCAGAGTATCTTGCAAGATATTATAGTTTAATTTTTTTATATTTACTTTTTGCATCTATCCTTATTTTAAAATATACATAAGATAGGGGGTCCAAATTTTTCTTCCAAATAGATAGCCAGCTTTGCCAAAATAATTCATTATAGAATGAAGCCTTTTCCCACGGAACTAAACTATCAACTTTCTAATGCAGAAGCTGCTTACACATTCCAGGTTCTATTTCTAGAGTATTTATTCTATCTTACTGATCTAACTATCTATTCCTATGCCAATAAAGAATTTAATTTATAGTATGTTGGGGTTGCACAGAGTCGGACATGACTAAAGCGACTTAGCAGCAGCAGCAGCAGCATGTTCTATCATCTTGTAAATCCTTTCTCAGTAGTCCTTTTATCATATTTTTCTGGGTCATCTTTGCGCATTTATTTTTCTATATAAACTTTAATATCATTTTATTGAATCCTCCTCACTCCAAAGCCACTGAAATCCTAATTACATTTTTTAAAATGCATTAAATTCATATATTAATTTTGGAAGAATTAGCCTTTTAATTGTCTTCCCTTGCAAAAACATGGTATTTCTATTTGTTTATATCTTATTTTATGTCCCTCTATAAGACACCCCACTTTTTTTTAAACTTTTTACTTTGTATTGGAGTATAGCCTATTAACAAACCATGTTGTGATAGTTTCAGGTGAACAATGAAGGGGCTCAGCTATACACTTACATGTCTCCATTCTCCCTCAAACTCCCTTCTCATCCAGCCTGCCACACAACATTGAACAGAGTTCCACATGCTGTACAGAAGGTCCTTGTTGGTTATCCATTTTAAATATATCAGTGTGTACATGTCCTTCCAAACACCCTATCAATTTCCTCCATTCTTCCCCTACCCCCTAGGCAACCTTAAGAGGCTTCATTCTCTAAGTCTGTGAGTCTCTTTCTGTTTTGTAAGTAAGTTTGTAAGACCTAACGGCCTTTTCTTAGGATCTGTCGCTCTAAAAACCACAGTGACTCGGATTCGATGCAACAGGCAAGAGGATTTACTAGGCCGGCGCGCCGGGGTCAATCTCCACCCGAGGAGATGAACCTCGAACACTAATCGCGAGGAACTTTTATACCGAAAAATCACAGGCAGGTGTGGGTGGGGTCAGGATATTGGGAACAATGTGGTAGGGAGCCATAGGCAGGTGTAGGTGGGGTGAGGACGCTTGATTGGTGGGATAGGTCTGCAGGTAATTAAGTCGAAACAGTTGACTGACCACCCTGCGGCGCTTGGCCAGTTCTTAGAAGA
>SJXQ01000188.1:497363-655673 GCA_006408695.1 Aepyceros melampus
TACAGAAGGTCCTTGTTGGTTATCCATTTTAAATA
The DNA here is from genome assembly GCA_006408695.1 of Aepyceros melampus. Classification (NCBI taxonomy): domain Eukaryota; kingdom Metazoa; phylum Chordata; class Mammalia; order Artiodactyla; family Bovidae; genus Aepyceros; species Aepyceros melampus. Next base: position 497,399 of record SJXQ01000188.1, read on the forward strand.
TATCAGTGTGTACATGTCCTTCCAAACACCCTATCAATTTCCTCCATTCTTCCCCTACCCCCTAGGCAACCTTAAGAGGCTTCATTCTCTAAGTCTGTGAGTCTCTTTCTGTTTTGTAAGTAAGTTTGTAAGACCTAACGGCCTTTTCTTAGGATCTGTCGCTCTAAAAACCACAGTGACTCGGATTCGATGCAACAGGCAAGAGGATTTACTAGGCCGGCGCGCCGGGGTTCAATCTCCACCCGAGGAGATGAACCTCGAACACTAATCGCGAGGAACTTTTATACCGAAAAATCACAGGCAGGTGTGGGTGGGGTCAGGATATTGGGAACAATGTGGTAGGGAGCCATAGGCAGGTGTAGGTGGGGTGAGGACGCTTGATTGGTGGGATAGGTCTGCAGGTAATTAAGTCGAAACAGTTGACTGACCACCCTGCGGCGCTTGGCCAGTTCTTAGAAGAACAATTACCCGGGAAAGTCCGACAGAAAATACATCTTTTTGAGAGGGGGTCTCCTTGCAAGGTCAGGAAACTAGGTTGTAAGTCATCAGTTAAGAATTAATAGAAAGGGGCTTTGTTAGGGACCAGGAGACTCTGAGTCACCAGATAAGGGGAAAGTTATCTTCCGTGAGGCATGGCCTGCCTCCGGGGTTTTAACATAAAGGGGACTTAAAATTTTAACCTAGGTTCTTCAAGTTCATTTCTATCATTTCTTTTTAGATTCCACATATAAGGGATGTCATACAGTATTTCTCCTTCTCTGTTGGGCTTACTTCATTCAGTATGACAATCTCTAGGCCCACACATGTTGTTGCAAATGGCATTATTTCATTATTTTTAATGGCTGAGTAATAGTCTATTGCATATGTGTACCTTATCTTCTTTATCCATTCCTCTGTCAATGGACACTTAAGTTCCTTCCATGTCTTGGCTATATAAGGCACACAACTTCTAATGAATTATTTGCTTCATATAAGTCCTGTAACTTTCTTGCTAAATTTCTTTTTATTTTATAATTTTGTTGTTACTAACTACTGTTTTACAATCCCATTTGTAGCTGTTTATTTTTATAACTGATTAAAATTGTTGATTTTTATATATTTATCTTGCAGCTAGAAGCCTAGCCAAATTATCTTATTAATTCTAAACAGTTTTTTATTACAGCTTCCTGGATTTTTCATGTATATAATTATATGTTCAGAAAAAGATTATTCTTCTCTGCTTTCCCACTGTTTTTACCATTTTATTTATTTATTTGCAAGAACCTCCAAGTCAATGTTAAACAGTAATGGTGAGAGTAAGCATTTCTGTCTAGTTTTTGGTTTGAACTGAAGTAATTTTGCTGTTTTCCCATTTAGGATAATATTTGATGTTCATTTCTGGTAAAGGATCTTTATTTTATTGAGAGTTTTTTGTTTTTTTTTTTGGTTAGGAATAGTTGTTAAATTTTCAAATGTCTTTTCAATAGATATGTTAATTTTTTTCTTTAATATGTTGATTAATGGACTATGCTGATAGATTTCCAGTACTGAATGATATTTGCATTCTTGGAATAAACGTACTGGTTTTACTACACCTAGATACATTAATAAATTCTTGCTAATATTTTAGAAACTTTGCATCTACATTCATATGTGACATTGTCTATGACCTAAACTAGTTTATAAAACATCTGTACTATATATCCTTTAAAAATGAAGAAGAAAAAAAACTTGCTTGTAAATCTGTCTGGTAATGTTGTCTTCTTCCATCATAGCTTTTTAATTACTTTTCAGCATCTTGTATGGTAGTTGGTACATTCATATTTCTCACTTCTGTTTATTACTTTTGGGGGTTTATATGCACAGTTACTTTAATCTCCATCATTTCCAAATTTACATACTTTTGGGGCTCTTTTTTCTTTAATCACAGAATCAGGTTTGAATTCGTCTTTCTGCTTCCAGTCTGAGTCCTCATGCCCCAGCACCATACTACACCCTTAGAGGTTAATTAAGGCTGAATCTGTAAATGATTTTGACTTACTTGATTAAAACAATCAGTCAATTGCAAAAGTTAGATTCCTACAAAGTTTAAATTATTCTAATTTTTACCTAAAATAGCTATCTTGGCATAAGTAGAATCATCAATAATATAGTCATGCTTGGCAAAATCTTGGAGGATTTGAATCACCTTCATTTGACAAGTAAACTCATTGTTTTTTTCATGCTAAAAAATAGTTATTGTTTTTTTAGTAATTCTATTTATTCATTTATTTATTTTTGGCTATGCTGGGTCTTCATTGCTACATGGGCTTTTCTCTGGTTTTGAGAATTGGGGCCTACTCTCTAGCTGCAGCGAGCAGGCTTCTCACTGTGGTGGCTTCTCTCATGGAGCACAGGCTCTGGGACGCACAGGCGTCTGTAACTGCAGCATGTACATTCAGTAGTGGCAGTTTCCAGGCTCTAGAGCAGAGGCTCAATAGTTGTGACTCACAGGCTTAGTGCAACTAAACACCAGAATGGGGCATGTGGAATCTTCCTGGACCAGGAATTGAACCTGTGTCTCCTGGATTGGCTGGTGGATTCTTTACCACTGAGCTCCCAGGGAGGCCCCTAAAACTAGCTTTTGACCAGCACAAATAACTACCATTGAAGAAAGCAAAACCCCCTTTATCTGAGACTTGATTACTATTTAATTATTGAAAATGGTGTTCAAACTAGCATGAAATTCCATTCACTTTAATAAAATACTACCTAATTAGGAAGAAACTTTACCGTTATCTCTAGGGAAGTATTAACATCACTAAAAAGAACATACAGTTGAGAAAACTGCATGTACATTTATAATTTTGTTCCCTTCTGAATCTGAGAGACTATTTAATTAAGATTATTACTATCTTTAAAGCTTTCTCTCAAAGGAAATGTTCTTCATTCTAAGCTACACATCTTCTTTGGAGAGGAAAAAAAAAAAAAAAAAGGAGTTTTAAAAGAAATCCTGAAATTCTCTGAATGCATATGCTCTGGTTACATCCGAAGAAGGACTTCCTTCCTCTTTTCCTCATTATATTTCTATAGTATAACACAAATCAAGGCTGCTTGATCTGCCTGCTTTCTTTCTCTCTGTGACAGTTCTTTTCATGAGCAAACTGGAGAAATAAACCAACTTGGCATATAGTTCAGGCAAAAACAAAAAAGAGTGTGGGGCCAGGCAGGAGGGTACAGAAAAGTCCACCCTCTGCACTTGGGCATGGACATGTGCTACTGCTCAGACATCCCTTTTGCTTTGCCCTCAACACAAACATTTCCTCTGCTCTTATGGTCCATCTATTTCAGTTTGTCCCACGCTTTTCTGTTTCCCTTCCACATCAGAGTTCCACTTTCTGATTCTGCTTTCTTACGTATAATCTGGTCTCTGCTGAAATGGTTTCCCAAAGGTCAACTTCCCTGTTGCATGTGGAATTATGTCCCCACAGAAGTTGTATTTTCCAGTACTAACCCCCAGTAGAACTGGGGTGACATTATTTGGAAATAGGGTTGTTGCAGATAAAATTAGTTAAGATGAAGGCATACTGAAACAGAATGGGCCCACAATCTAATATGACCAATCTCCTGATAAAAAGGGAGAATTTGAACACAGCACCCACACAGGGAACACACCATCCGATTGTATTTACAACCCAAGGAATGGTAAGACTGCCAGCAAACACCAGAAGCTAAAGAAGAGGCATGTAACAGGTTCTTTCTCACCCACTCAGAAGGAACCAACAATGCCAACACCTTGATCTTGGACTTCCAGCCTCTAGAATTATGATTCAATACATTTCTGTTGTTTAAGCCACCTAGTTTGTGATACTGTTAAAGAAACCTTGAACACATGCGTGCTAAGTCACTTCGTTGTGTCCAACTCTGGGCAACCCTATGGACTGTAGGCCCCCAGGTTCGTCTGTCCATGGGATGCTCCAGACAAGAATGGGAGTGGGTTACTATGTCCTCTTCCAGGGAATCTTCCCAACCTAGGAATCAAACCTGAGTTTCTTACGTCTCCTGCAATGGCAGGAGGGTTCTTTACCACTAGTGCCACCTGGGTAAATCCAGAAGCCTTAGCAAACTATACATTCTCCTTCCAAATTTAATGGGTTTGTTTCTCATAATATTTTTTATTCATCTTTGTCCCTCTTTTTTTAAAAAATAATTATCTGCAAAGTTGTGCTAATTTCACTTAAAATGCCTACCTGAGTTGACCGCAGGTCTCCCAGGTGGCTCAGCAGTTAAGAATTCACCTGCAATGCAGGACACATGTGTGAGCACTCAGTCACCTCAGTTGTGTTGGTGATCTCATGGAATGGGGCCCCCAGGCTCCTCTGTCCGTGGGGTTTTCCAGGCAAGAAAACTGGAGTGAGTTGCCATTTCCTCCTCCAGGGTATCTTCCTGACCCAGGGATTGAACCCACTGCTGCAATGCTCACTGCCTAAAGAACAAGATCCTAGCTTCCTACACAGACCATAAGGACCCCTATGATCTAGTTTCTATCTATCTGATCTCTTACGGGCACTGAACAAAACTCGTGGCAGTCCTATACACACCCAGGCTTTTCTGCCACCTGGCATGCCCTCTGCATCTCTAATCCTTTAAGTTGAATGCAAATAATTCTTGTTCTAAAAATTTACTCCAGATGGTTCGCTGATTAATGAATAACTCTCCCTTCTCTGAATTTACTTTACAGTTTTTTATATTTATCTTGAATCATTATCATTTTCCACCATCTATTTCAGTTACTGATCCATAGGTCTCATATCTCCTATAGACTACTAGTTCCTAGAGGGCAGGGACCATGATTTATCTTAGGATTTCCCATAGCACATAACACAGTATTTAGCAAATTGGCTTAAGGGTTTAAAGTCTCTAAGTGAATCAATGTATTCATCTAAAAGACAACTAAACTTCACAAAACTCAGAGCAGGTAAACCTTGAAAGTAGATAAAAATCACCAGGAAGCCTGGCTCAACTGTGTCACATTCCGATCCCGTCAAAGGTTGTCATTAGGCACGGCCATCCTGCTTTATGTTCCTGTGGAACACTCCAGGCTAAACCACCTCACCATTCCCACCACACCCTGGAAATTCACAACATGTCATTATCCTTCAGGTCTCAAAGTCTACAAAATGCTAGGTGGATGCCTAAACCCCTTTGCAGTGATAACAAGATAACTGGTGCCAAAGTGCTTTGAACTCAGCAACGTCCATTTACCTAACAGGGTTATGAGCATTCCCTCGCCAAGAGGCCAACTCTGGGAGGCTTCTACAAGTCCTTGAAGCCTGGATGTTTAGCAAGTCCTCAGGAAAGACGAGAGAAAAACTTCAAAGTCTTGATTTCCAATTCCAAGACATGGGAAAACTTGGCCATCTCAACTGACCGTTCACCTGGGTATATAGCCAGGGACAGACTCCCAGGGCCCAATGAGAAGTGAGTGCTTATCTCGTGTCTGCAGATCTGAGAATCACTGGAGTGAAAATTATGTGAATGGTAACGTTTCTAGGAAGGAAAAGGGCTAAATCAGAGGCTCAGAGAATCAGCTGGTAGTTTGACTTTTTAACCAGATCTGGTTACTTTCTGAAAGGCAAGCAGTCAAGAAGCTATCAGAAACCCTATACCAGCTTTACAATATTATTGTGTCATGTTGTTAGTATTAACTGGGCTAATAAAAATAAGGACACTTTGTCATTTTTGTTGCTCAGTCACTATGTTGTGCCAACTCTGCAGCCCCATGGACTGCAGCACAACAGGCGCCTCAGTACTCCACCTCCCAGAGTTTGCTCCAATTCGTGTCCACTGGTTCAGTGATGCTGCCTAACCATCTCATTCTCTGCTCCACCCCTCCACCCCCCATCCGCCCACCTCCTCCTGCCCTCAATCTTTCCCAGCATCAGGGTCTTTTCCAGTGAGATGGTTCTTCCCATCAGGTAGCCAAAGTATTGGAGCTTCAGCTTCAGAAACAGCCCTTCCAATGAATAATAAGGGTTGGTTTCCTTTAGGATTGACTGGTTTGATCTCCTTGCAGTCCAAGAGACTCTCAAGAGTCTTTTCTAGCACCACAATTTGAAAGCATTCTTCAAATTCTTTAGCACTCAGCCTTCTTTATGGTCCAACTCTCACATCCATACATGACTACTGGAAAAACCATAGTTTTGACTACACGGAACTTTTTGGCAAAGTGTCTGTGCTTTTTAATACGCTGTTTAGGTTTCTCATAGCTTTCCTTCCAAGGAGTGTCTTTTAGTTTCATGGCTGCAGTGGCCATCTGCAGTGATTTTGGAGCCCAAGAAATTAAAATCTGTCACTGTTTCCTGTTTTTCCCCTTCTATTTGCCATGAAGTGATGGGACTGGATGCATGATCTTAGCTTTTGTTTTTTTTCTCTTGAGCATACACTACATACCAGACCTGTACTTTATTGTCTATATTTTACACCAACAGATCCTCATGCTGCCCTGGTCAAAGATTATGATTATTAGGAAACTAAGGTTCAGAGGGATAAATAATGTCCAAAGGTCACGCAGCTTCTAAGTGTCAGACATTCCAAGGTGGAGTGGAAAGCAACAGCAAGACCAGAGAGGTGAAGGAAAGCAAGGTATTTACAGGGACCTACAAGCACCTGGGTGTTCCTGAGGTATAAAACATGATGCCAGGAGAGAGGAGTTGCCCTCATATTCTGCGTTAGGCAAATTACTATCTTGCAGATAACTGGGAGCCTCAGAAGAGTTTCAAGCAGGAAGTAACACATTAGACTTAGATCTTGGAAACTGAGGTGAAGAATGAATTGGAAGGGACAGATGGAACACAGGGGGATGTGCTAAGAAACTGTATAACTAATTCTGGAAAGAGACGATGACACCTTTGTGCCTTTTCCATCTTTTTGATGATGGAGGGAAAGCACTGGAACAGAGAAATACTTGCAAGATAAATCAGTAGCATTAGGGAAGTATTACATAAAGTTTCAGCTGATGAAGTCATAACCTCTTCTGTACTTCACACTTACAAATCCAGTGTCTTATGGATGACTCATGAGTATTATGTCAAATTATGCAGGAGACACAAGAATGAACAAAACAAGGTTTCCGATCACTTTCTAGTTGGGACAGATAATGCCATCAACATAAAATTATCTGGTAGATAAAAATGTTATACAATTAAAATAAGGTGGTATGATAGGCACTTTTAGAATGATTGATCAGGGAAACCTCTGTGAAGAGATGCCATTTAGGCTTTCTAAGACCACATGAAAAGTCAAGGGAAAGAATTAGCTTACTGAGCTGGAAGAATTCAAAGCAGGCTAGTGCAGCTGGAACAGAATGGGCAAAGGAGAAATGGAAACAAAAAGATGTCAGAGAAGTGGACAACATAGGACTGTAAAAGTAAGGTTAAGAAATTTAAGTAATGAAATATCAAAGGAAGCTGATATTTCCCATGGTAGATAGAAGATTTTAATCAAGGGAGTGCTAGCATGCATGCATGCTAAGTCACTTCAGTCGTGTTTGAGTCTTTGCAACTCTATGGACTGTAGCCCTCCAGGCTCCTTTGTCCATGTGATTCTCCATGCAAGAATACTGGAGTGGGTTGCCATGCCCTCCTCCATGGGATCTTCCCAACCCAGGGATCGAAACTTCTTAATTCTCCTGCATTGGCAGGTGGGTTCTTTACCACTAGAGCCACCTGGGAAGCCCAATCAAGGGAGTATTCCTACCTAATTTAAGTTGCTAAGTAAGCACTCTGGCTTCTATACAGAAAATATAGGCGGACAAATATGAAAGTAAGGAAATTTTGTAGTTGTTCATTAAGAGATGATGGTGGCTTGGAGAAAAGAGAATGAATAGAGGATTTGTTCTGATAGATTAAATGTGGAAGGTAAGAAAGTAAGAATCAACAATGACTACTTGCTTGCTTGGGCAAGAATACAGAAGACTGTGACGGAGCAGTTTGACAAGAAGAAATCAAGAGCTGGGTTTTCAACATGTTGAGTTTGAGATTTCTTTTAGAGACCCAAAGGAAAAATGCTATGTAGGCAGCTGGAACTACAAGTCTGGAATTCAGGAGAGAATCTGAAGATAGAAATGTACATTTCAGAATGATCAGCCTACAGATGATATTTAAAGCCATGGGACTGAATGAGACGTCTTAGTGAATAAGGGCAGAGGAGAGGTCAAATCGAGCTTGGAGACGTTCATTTAGAAGTCAGAAAAAAAAAAAAAAAGAGGAGAGGCAGAGGAGGGAGATTGAAATGGAGGAGCCAATAAGTGGCAAGAAACCAAAAGAGTGTAGCACTGAAGCCGAGGAGCACCCCCATGGGGCCCTCCTGGGTGCAAGGGTCCCCCACTTCTTGCTTGTAGGCAATGGGTTTCATTCAGCCTCCTTGACCTTCCCTGAATATCAAAGAAAGGGCAGATTCTAACAGTTGCTAATAAAGGAAGGGGACACAGAAACAGGGCAGGAACAGTCAAGAGACTAGAATGTAGCCTCAGAGCAGAAGCCTGGCTCCTCTTCAAGGAATATATATAACAATATCTTTGACTTCTTCTGCAGAACTAAGGCCCCCAGATGGAGGATGACTTCAGGCTGAGCAGAGGATTTCTGGAGTTCCATCCTGTCATCTCACCATCAACCAATCAGATGAAAATCACACATTCTGCAGCCCTCACCCCAAATTTTGCCTATAAAATAAAACCAATGGGGAGTCAGTTTTTTGAGCACTAGTCACTTGTTCTCCTTGCTTGGCTCTGCAATATACTTTTCTCTGCCAAAAAAAAAGGAAAAAGAGAGAAGAGGTTTCCCTGGTGGTCCAATAGTTAAGACTCTGAGCTTCCAATGCAAGGGGCAGAGGTTTGATCCCTGGTCAGGGAATGAAGATTCCACATGCTGTGTGGTGCAGCCAAAAAAAAGTGATAGGAAGAATTAGTTTCCCTGTGTATCTTTTTATATCATTTGACTTTTTATTATGTGCATACATGACTTCCATTAAGTGAGATCCAATGAAATACAGATCCAGAGAAATCTGTATGCAGCTCAAGAAGCAAAAGTTAAAACTGGACCTGGAACGATGGACTGTTTCCAAATTGGGAAAGGAGTACATCAAGGCTGTATATTGTCACCCTGCTTATTTAACTTATATGCAGAGTACATCATGAGAAATGCCGGGCTGGATGAAGCACCAGCTAGAATCAAGATTGTTGGGAGAAATATCAATAACCTCAGATATGCAGATGACACCACCCTTATGGCAGAAAGAGAAGAGGAATTAAAGAGCCTCTTGATGAAAGTGAAAGAGGAGAGTGAAAAGGCTGGCTTAAAACTCAACAATCAAAAAACTAAGATCATGGCATCTGGTCCCAACACTTCATGGCAGATAGATGGGGAAACAGTGGAAACAGTGGCTGACTTTATCTTGGGGGGCTCCAAAATCACTGCAGATGGTGACTGCAGCCATGAAATTAAAAGACACTTACTCCTTGGAAGGAAAGCTATGACCAATCTAGACAGCATATTAAAAAGGAGAGACATTATTTTGCCAACAAAAGTCCATCTAGTCAAAGCTATGGTTTTTCCAGTAGTCATGTATGGATGTGAGAGTTGGACTATAAAGAAAGCTGAGTGCTGAAGAACTGATGCTTTTTGAACTGCAGTGTTAGAGAAGACTCTTAAGAGTCCCTTGGACTGCAAGGAGATCAAACCAGTCAATCATAAAGGAAATCAGTCCTGAATATTCATTGGAAGGACTGATACTGAAGCTGAAACTCCAATAGTTTGGCCACCTGATGCAAAGATCTAACTCATTGGAAAAGATCCGATGCTGGGAAAGACTGAAGGCAGGAGGAGAAGGGGATGACAGAGGATGACATAGTTGAAGGGCATCACCGACTCGATGGACATGAGTTTGAGCAAGCTCGGGGAGTTGGTGATGGACAGGGAGGCCTGGCATGCTCCAGTCCATGGGGTCCCAAAGAGTCACCCATGACTGAGCGATTGAACTGAACTGAAAGAAATACTCTGCCAAAAGGCCATATACGTGGAGTTTCTTGTGGCACTGCCATCTCCCCAGCAAGGAGGAGGGCCATCTCACACAGAAGGGGTCCTCTGGGTAGCCACAGAATTGAGCAAGGGGTGATTCTTGTGACATCCACACCCTCTCCGCATCTCCCCCAACTCTGCTTCTCCCCCAAATAGTCTTAGATCATCAAGGGCTGCAGCTATGACCTTCCTAAACTGATTGATGACACTCAGGACCTGTGGGCCATTCTGCACTGAAACTTTCCTGTGTCCAAACTAAATAAAAGTAAGACCACTTCCCAGTGAAACAGGAAGAGGGCAGACAACCTTTAAAAGAATGACATAGCCCAAGGACAGGCTATAAATTGATTAGAATCAACTGGGTTCAAGATGGTGGATCGTGTGGCTTCCACCAAAACATGAGCCTCAGTATACGCTCACCGTAACACATGAGCAAGCTAAACAGCATACCCAGAGGTGCCATGACAGTCCAATGCCGATTATAAACAGTCAAAAAGTGGGCAGTGGCCCAATCCCTGGAAATCCCCACCCCTTCCTCAAAATAGCTGGAATACTCCTCTCACTCATTAGCGTATGAAATTACCTGGCCCTATAAAAACTGACAACCCCATACCCTGGTGCCTCTCTCAACTTCCAAGATGGCCCGCACTCTGCCTATGGAGTGTGTATCTCCCTGAATAAACCTTCTTTCTCTTTGCTATGCTCACTCTTGAATTCTGTCCTGCAAAAAGCCGAGAACCCACACTTGGCTGCCATCCAAGAGACTCACCTGCGCTGGGACGTGACCATTATCTCACATCCATCTTCTTTCCTGAAACACTAAGGCTCAACTATTCTTCTCAAAAGAAAAGAAAAAAGCAATCCCCAGGAGACCTTACTTTCATTCAGACACATGGCACATTCTTATGCCTACTAGCTTCATACCTTTTTTTGCCCCATCTTTCTCTATTATTTTCTAGTTTGGTTTTGTGGCTATGCCAATCCAGGGGGTGATTTGCAGAGGATGATACAGTTTCTCAGAAGGAAAAGATCACCTCCTCCTCAAATGCTATTTAGCAAGCTTCTGCCAGCAAAATAAACAGGAGGGATAAGACCTACCTGACACGTGCAAGAGGGGCCTCTGAGGGCCCACCATCACTCTTGCTTCTGGCTAACACACTGGCCAATCATCCCTGCAGCATAGAAAGAGCCTGTGGGTGCCACTGCTCAGTGTTCACGGCACAGGCACACATGGCCAAGGACTCCCACCAAAAGTGTTCTTCGCTGATTGCAGCTTTTCACTTTTCATACAGGCCGAAGGATTCAAAGCCTATGTGAGCAAACGGAAATCCAAGCATAGTAAGCGCTACCTTGAAACGACTGTAGAAGAAAAGAAAAGGAAAGACCCATAACTTTATCTCTTTCAGAAGCTTCATTTCAAAGGAAGTGTGACAACTAAAGTTATTATCAAGTTTTTAGAAATGAGTGTTTAGCATAATCGGAGAGTCCCTTCTAAACTGTATTAAGAGCCAAAAACATCTGACAAATAATACATTCTACAAATGGAAAGTGCTTCAGTCAGTTTTCCAGTGAATTCACAAAAAGAACATTTGTGCACCCCTCTAAACTGTCTTAGTGTTTATGAATGTAAACAGAAAAGTATTATATATTATGGAAAACATAAAACAACATTAAAAAAAAAATAACTTCCCTATAACAGTTAAGACTATATACAATGATATATCTTGTTGTCAAAGGTAGCTGTAAAATACTGTTTATTATAACACATGAATAATATACATATAATATTTAAGATATTACATTCCCAAAAAATGGGTTTTAATCTTTAAAGAACTATTTGGAATAACATAAATTTTACTGCTTAAACAATAGCAAAAAAAAAAAAAAAGCCTAGGCAATATAATCAATTTATGCAACCATCTATTTGTCTAAAAGTGCTCATATTTCTAAATTGCATAATGCTTTCAAATAAACACAGTATTTAATTCAATAGCTAAGGGCCAAACTCTAGATTTTGATTAAATATTTCTCACATGGTAAGGAAACCTAAACCCAGCGTGTCTATAAGACACCAAAACTTCTGGAAAAAATAAAATATGGTCATTTTTACATTTGCCAAACTCTCTCTTTGTAAGCCATCAATGAATAGCTTTTTACTATTCATTTAATTGTCTCCTAGAAATAAATAGTCACACTGGGGATTATTACATTTTTAAAAAAGCAAATTTCTTTCCTGGGAAAGCAGGCAAGCAACATTACTATTTTCTAATCTTATTCAAAATGGAGTTCAGTTGACTTTGCCTTATCTAAATTCGCTGATAAGTCAGAGCTAATATCCTAAGAAATTGCTGTTTCCCTGTTTCTACAACCAATTTTCTTCAGTTTAGAACAATAACAAAAAAATGCTAAAATTCAAAATTATGTAAATATATGTATGTGCATGTGTGTATATCATAAGAATTTTTTATTTTCACAGTACAAAAATATCATAAGCATAAAAACTGAAAAACTGCTTTGCATTTTGGATTAGCTCATGAAAGTTAGTCACTCAGTCGTGCCCAACTCTGTGACCCCATAGATTGTAGCCTGTCAGGTTCCTCTGTCCATGGGATTCTCCAGGCAAAAATACTGGAGTGGTTAGCCATATCCTTCTCCAGGGGATCTTCCTGACCCAGGGATCGAACCCAGGTATCCTGCATTGCAGGCAGATTCTTTACCATCTGAGCCCCCAGGGAAACCCACCAGGATTAGCTCAGGTTCCTAGGTAATTTCTGGGTTTAAACATTTCTCTTTATCTCGATTTCTATTCTCACTAAAGGATTATCAGGAATAAAACTGCTCGCTTTCAAGAAAAAAGAGTGAATTCAATTTTGTCTGAATGTATTTTATCTCATTTGTTTCTTGCAACTTGTTGCAAACATTTTTTCCCAACAGGCTATAATCACCGAGGACTTCAGTCACTGTACCTGAGTCCTCATTACTGTCTTCTTTAAGGCTCACAGTCTCCCAAACATTTCTTAAGAGTCATGTGAACTCCATTGCTAACATCTAGCATGTTACAAATGCACTCCCAGATCCTTTCAGCCAAGATTTGCTTCTTCTACTCAAACAAATTCAGTGTCTGTCCATCTAAACCTACTTTCTTTCTGAAGAGCAAGGAGATAACTATGGCTGAGGAACTAAAGAAAATCTTTATTCTGCATTTGAATCAGTTCTAATGAGGTGATGAAACTGAAATCTATTATACAGAGTGAAGTAAATAAGAAAAAGAAACAACAATACAGTATATTAATGCATATATATAGAATTTAGAAAGACAGTAATGACAACCCCATCTGCAAGACAGCAAAAGAGACACAGATATAAACAATACTTTTGGACTCTGTGGGAGAAGGCGAGGGTGAGATGATTTGAGAGAATAGCACTGAAACATGTATATTACCATATGTAAGACAGATGACCAGTGCAAGCTCGATGCATGAAGCAAGGCACTCAAAGCTGGTGCTCTGGGACAGCCCAGAGGAATGGGGCAGGGAGGGAAATGGGAGGGGAATTCAATGGGGAGCACATGTACACCCATGGCTGATTCATGTATGGCAAAAACCACCACAATACTGTAAAGTAATTAGCCTCCGATTTAAATTAATTAAATTAGAAAAAAGAAAATTTTTGCTTTGACTGGCCTTCTCTTGGATGTTGGATGCCTACAATACTTCTGATTCTCTTGGAGGATTTTAAATTCCTCTGGGTGAGATGGCTCTAATTTGAACTGTTTTTCCATGTGAAGATCTCTGCCCAATTTCTATAGAATCACAAAATGCTGATTCCGTTCTCTATTGCTGTCTCTGACATGATATTCAATTCAGTCACTTCACTTCAGTCGCTCAGTCGTGTCTGACTCTTTGCGACCCCATGAACCAGGCCTCCCTGTCCATCACCAAAACCTGGAGTTCACTCAGACTCACGCTCATTGAGTCAGTGATGCCATCCAGCCATCTCATCCTTGGTCGTCCCCTTCTCCTCCTGCCCCCAATCCCTCCCAGCATCAGGGTCTTTTCCAATGAGTCAACTCTTCGCATGAGGTGGCCAAAGTACTGGAGCTTCAGTTTTAGCATCATTCCTTCCAAAGAAATCCCAGGGTTGATCTCCTTCAGAATGGACTGGTTGGATCTCTTTGCAGTCCAAGGGACTCTCAAGAGTCTTCTCCAACACCACAGTTCAAAAGCATCAATTCTTCTGCGCTCAGCCTTCTTCACAGTCCAACTCTCACATCCATACATGACCACAGGAAAAACCATAGCCTTGACTAGACGGACCTTAGTCGGCAAAGTAATGTCTCTGCTTTTGAATATACTATCTAGGTTGGTCATAACTTTTCTTCCAAGGAGTAAGCGTCTTTTAATTTCATGGCTGCAGTCACCATCTGCAGTGATTTTGGAGCCCAAAAAAACAAAGTCTGACACTGTTTCTACTGTTTCCCCATCTATTTCCCATGAAGTGATGGGGCCAGATGCCATGATCTTCGTTTTCTGAATGTTGAGCTTTAAGCCAACTTTTTCACTCTCCTCTTTCACTTTCAACAAGAGGCTTTTTAGCTCCTCCTCACTTTCTGCCATAAGGGTGGTGTCATCTGCATATCTGAGGTTATTGATATTTCTCCCAGCAATCTTGATTCCAGCTTGTGTTTCTTCCAGTCCAGCATTTCTCATGATGTACTCTGCATATAAGTTAAATAAGCAGGGTGACAATATACAGCCTTGACGTACTCCTTTTCCTATTTGGAACCAGTCTGTTGTTCCATGTCCAGTTCTAACTGTTGCTTCCTGACCTGCATACAGATTTCTCAAGAGGCAGGTCAGGTGGTCTGGTATTCCCATCTCTTTCAGAATTTTCCACAGTTTACTGTGATCCACACAGTCAAAGGCTTTGGCATAGTCAATAAAGCAGAAATAGATGTTTTTCTGGAACTCTCTTGCTTTTTCCATGATCCAGCGGATGTTGGCAATTTGATCTCTGGTTCCTCTGCCTTTTCTAAAACCAGCTTGAACATCAGGGAGTTCACGGTTCACATATTGCTGAAGTCTGGCTTGGAGAATTTTGAGCATTACTTTACTAGCATGTGAGATGAGTGCAATTGTGCGGTAGTTGGAGCATTCTTTGGCATTGCCTTTCTTTGGAATTGGGATGAAAACTGACCTTTTCCAGTCCTGTGGCCACTGCTGAGTTTTCCAGATTTGCTGGCAAATTGAGTGCAGCACTTTCACAGCATCATCTTTCAGGATTTGAAACAGCTCAACGGGAATTCCATCACCTCCACTAGCTTTGTTCGTAGTGATGCTTTCTAAGGCCCACTTGACTTCACATTCCAGGATGTCTGGCTCTAGGTGAGTGATCACACCATCGTGATTATCCAGGTCATGATGATCTTTTTTGTACAGTTCCTCTGTGTATTCTTGCCACCTCTTCTTAGTATCTTCTGCTTCTGTTAAGTCCCTACCATTTCTGTCCTTTATCAAGCCCATCTTTGCATGAAATGTTCCCTTGGTAGCTCTAATTTTCTTGAAGCGATCTCTAGTCTTTCCCGTTCTGTTGTTTGCCTCTATTTCTTTGCATTGATTGCTGAAGAAGGCTTTCTTATCTCTTCTTGCTATTCTTTGGAACTCTGTATTCAGATGCTTATATCTTTCCTTTTCTCCTTTGCTTTTTGCTTCTCTTCTTTTCACAGCTATTTGTAAGGCCTCCCCAGACAGAGTTCTTAAAGACAAGTAACTCCAGTGACTGCTGGGGACAAGTCCAAAAAGAAATGTTTAAGTCTTTTGAGTTAGAAAAATCTCTTGACTGTGATCAAAACTGCTGCTTGTTATTTTAGAACTTGAGAAGCCCTCTTATCTTTCAGGCTCTCCACCCAAAATTCATCTTCTGAGTTACATGTTTTCAATTTCAGCACAAATGGATTGGATGACAAAGGAAGCTCTATGCTATGAGGACAGCTGTTTATTTCAGAGATGGCAATTCCTAATACAAATCCAACAATGATTTCCTTGTGTGCCTTTTCTGCTTTTTGGAATCTGCTAGGATCCCATTATCAAAACAGTATGAGGCAGTTTTAAGATCTTCATTGCAATTATCTCTAGAAGTACTGGCTACTTGGTGGTAACTATATTCTTCTGGAAAGACAAACAGATAAACATTTACACAGGTCTTTTGGCTTTGTCTTGATTTCACTTTTGGGGGGAGAGACGAAGTTTCTATGAAAGCTTTTACAAGTTATGCCTAACAGTGAGTCTTGGCTAAGATGTTTCCTCTTCTTTGTTTTCTTGTCAACAAGAGAAAAGGATAAAGATGAGAGAAAAGGTTGGATCCCGATAAATACAATCTTTTGTTAGTTTGATGTTGCCTAGATCCTTTTTTCGGAGAAGGCAATGGCAACCCACTCCAATACTCTTGCCTGGAAAATCCCATGGATGGAGAAGCCTGGTAGGCTGCAGTCCATGGCGTCGCGAAGTGTCGGACACGACTGAGCGACTTCAATTTCACTTTTCACTTTCATGCATTGGAGAAGGAAATGGCAACCCACTCCAGTGTTCTTGCCTGGAGAATCCCAGGGATGGGGGAGCCTGGTGGGCTGCCGTCTATGGGATCACCAGAATCGGACACGACTGAAGAGACTTAGCAGCAGCAGCAGCAGATCCTTTTTGGCATATTTAAAATGTTTATGTCTAGGAGTTTTACTCTTTTTACAAGACAAGGCCTAGGAAATCTTAGAGACGTTTTTCAAAACCTTCAGATTTCCTGAATGCAGCATTGCATATTCATTTTTCCTTACACAGCTGAAACATATTTTGATGAGTCATGGGCATCTTCCATGTCTTATTTGATTTTCTAGCTGTACCTTTTCTGTAATGATGACTTGTTCTGAATTTTCCTTTATAGTCACCAGTTTTCACACTGGTGCTCATCTGGTTACAACTGATGATACTTAAAATAAGACAGACAACAGTAACTCCATTTACTCTTTTTACAAGACAAGGCCTAGGAAATCTTAGAGACGTTTTTCAAAACCTTCAGATTTCCTGAATGCAGCATTGCATATTCATTTTTCCTTACACAGCTGAAACATATTTTGATGAGTCATGGGCATCTTCCATGTCTTATTTGATTTTCTAGCTGTACCTTTTCTGTAATGATGACTTGTTCTGAATTTTCCTTTATAGTCACCAGTTTTCACACTGGTGCTCATCTGGTTACAACTGATGATACTTAAAATAAGACAGACAACAGTAACTCCATTCATGTGATAAACAACTTAAGTGGTCACCTACGCTAGGTATTATCTATGGTCATACCTCAGTGAGGTTTTTAGGGAAGGGGAGACATAGGTCCTTGAAAAGAAAAAAGTCAGCACTAAATGAGCAAATACATAATAGGTGGTAAGACTGAATCTATTCGTCTCAGATTGGTACTTGAACCAGAGTGACTGCGTGTCAAACACAGCCAAGACCCATGGTCTTCCAACTGGGATCACACACCTGTTTTCAGGACCTAATGAAGTCCAGGTTGTTGACGGCTCATAACAGAAAGAATCAGTGGGAGACAAAGTGATAGGTAAGAAGAGGATTTATTTAGAGAGAAACACACTCCACAGAGAGAATGTGGGCCATCTCAGAGGGTGAGTGGGGCCTCAAAATGTAGTTTTTAATGTTTATGGGCTGGGTGATTTCACAAGCTAATGAGTGGGAGGATTATTCCAACTATTTGGGGGGAGGGGTAGAGATTTCCAGGAGCTGGGCCACGGCCCATTTTTGGTCTTTCGTGATCAGCTTTGGAACTGTCATGGCACACCTGGGTGTGTGATTTAACTTGCTGACATGTTACACAGAGCATAAACTGAGGATCAAGGTCTAGTTGAAGTCAACTCATCCATCATCTTAGAACCTAGTTGGTTCTAATTATTTACGTCCTGCCCTTAGGCTATGTCATTCTTATATATAATACACATTACAGTAATTTGTTTACAGTAAAAGTGGTATTAGGTGCATGCATGGATGCTCAGTTGTGTCCGACTTTTGCGACCCCACAAACTGTAGCCCTCCAGTCTCCTCTGCCCATGGGATTTTCCAGACAAGAATACTGCAGTGGGTTGCCATTTCCTTCCCCAGGGGATATCCTAGACCCAAGTGTTGAAACCATGTCTCATATACTGGCAACATTTTTGGTCTTAAGATTCCATCCAGGATACCACACCACATCATATTTAGTCATCATCAGACTCCTCTTGTAAAAGTTCCTGAGTTTATTTTTTAATTTTCTGGCTGTTAAAGAAATTATTTATATTCACAAACAGTTGTTCTAAATATGAGCACCCTATTGATTTCTAAATTTTTATGATGATGTGAGATAAGAATAATTTAAATCTAAAAGTGTGCATACACATGCATGCATATTTATTTCTGGCTTTGTAAATCCTTTGAAGACAATGTGTATTAATAACTCATATTCGGTTTGGGCACACTTTGGTATCTTTAGTCTTTTCAGTGGAACATCTGGAGAATACATGTGGAGAATATTTTTTGATAATTACTCTAGCATTGCTACTTCAGATTTCACTAAGTGTGTTTTCTGGACAATTATCAGAAATATTCACTATAAGTCACATCTTAGAAATTGGTACTTAATACAAAAAACCCCTAGCTTTACATTAGTCCCTCCACCTCGAGAATATTGGTACAAAGACCTTTATTACAGCTTGCTGTCTATAAGTTAGAGTTCAATTCAGAATTTTAATTGGATGGTAAAGCATTTGAGATAGAATTTCAGTGAAGATATTCAACAAACACCATTAATTAAATTGAAAAACCAAGGAAGATTTCAGATTAAATAGATCTGAGAAAGGATCAAATAAGAGAGCTTAGGGGAAAGCTAGACTAATTATACTACATCTTAGAAATTGGTACTTAATACAAAAAACCCCTAGCTTTACATTAGTCCCTCCACCTCGAGAATATTGGTACAAAGACCTTTATTACAGCTTGCTGTCTATAAGTTAGAGTTCAATTCAGAATTTTAATTGGATGGTAAAGCATTTGAGATAGAATTTCAGTGAAGATATTCAACAAACACCATTAATTAAATTGAAAAACCAAGGAAGATTTCAGATTAAATAGATCTGAGAAAGGATCAAATAAGAGAGCTTAGGGGAAAGCTAGACTAATTATACTATATATTTGTAGAGAAAACGGGAAGATATTTAACAGCTATGGTGAGGAAGAGTAGATCATATAAAAAGCAAACATTAGATTAACATCAGATTTTTCAGTGTCAGTACTGGATTCAAGAAAGCCTTAAGATGACATTTATAAAATGTTGAAAAAAAAAAACATAGAACACCAGTTCAAGATCCAGATGAACTCTTATTTAAATATTCAGTTAAGCTCAGTTCAGTCCCTCAGTCGTGTCCGACTCTGCCATCCCATGGACTACAGCACGCTAGTCCTCCCTATCCATCACCAGCTCCCGGACTTTACCCAAATTCATGTCCTTTGGTCAGTGGTGCCATCAAACGATCTCATCCTCTGTCGTCCCCTTCTCCTTCCGCCTTCAATCTTAAGAGATGATAAAAATATACTTAGGAAATATTTGCAAAAATATATAATGCCTCAGAAGGGTTATTACACAAATATCTTCAATAAAAAATGTTTGGAAAATGACTTAAAAACAGACACACTCAAGAGATGCTGCTAGATTTACTTCGGAAAAACACAATCAAATATATTTATCATAATCTTTAAATAAATAAGTAAATATTGCTAAAATATATTTATATTTTATCCTCAAATCTATGGATGCCTATGTGCACATACATAAATATAAACAAAACATATATATAAACAAAAAGATAAAGAAAAAATAAATATATTCATATGAAGCCTGAAATGAAAATCTACATAATATACATAAAATTGACAAGATGGGCTGGTATTGTAGAAAAGAAAACACCAACAGAGGGTCGAGTATGCTAAAGTTCTTGATAGTATCACAGGTGGAGGGAGGTTTGGGTATAATTTTAGAAGAATAGGAAGGAATTTTTTTAAACTTTTTTTTTTTTATTGAAGGATAATTGCTTCACAACATTGTGCTGACTTTTGCAATACGACAATGAGAAACGGATTCAAGCAGACATATGTCCCTTCCCCCTTGAGCCTCTCTCCCACCGCCCCTTCGTCCCACCCTTCTAGGTTGTCACGCAGTACTAAGGTGAGCCCCCTGTATTATACAGCAACGTCCCATTAGCTACCTATTTTACACATGGTAATATGCATATTTCAGTGCTGCTCTCTCAAGTTGTCCCACCCTCTCCTTCCACCACTGGGTCCACAAATCTCTTCTCTACGCCTGTGTCTCTATTCCTGCCTTGCAAATGGATTCATCAGCAATATTTTTCTAGATTCCACATATATGCCTTAATAAGTGATATTTATTTTTCTCTTTCTGACTCACTTCACTCTGTACAACAGACTCTATATTCACTCACCTCACCCGAACTGACTTAAATTTGTTCTTTGTATGGCTGAGTGCTTTCCGAAATATATGTACCACAACTTCTTTATGCATTCATCTGTCAGTGGACATCTAGGTTGCTTCCATGTTCAAGTTACTGTAAACAATGCTGCTATGAACATTGAGGTACATGTGTTGTTTTCAGTTATAGTTTTTCTCAGGTTATATGCCCAGTAGTGGGATATGGTAGTTTTATTCTTAGTTTTTTTTTTTTTAAGGAATCTCCATATGATTCTATATAGTGGCTGTATCAATTTATATTCCTACAAACAGTGCAAGAATCTTCCCTTTTAACCACATCATCTAACATTTTTCATTTGTAGATATTTTGATGTTGGGCATTTTGACTGGTGTGAGATGACATTTCATTGTAGTTTTGATTTGCATTTCTCTGATAATAAACAATGTTGAGCATCTTTTCATGTGTTTGTTGGCCATCTGTAGGGGCTTTCCTGATAGCTCAGTTAGCAAAGAATCCACCTGCAATGCCGGAGACCCCAGTTTGATTCCTGGGTCAGGAAGACCCACTGGAGAAGGGATAGGCTACCCACTCCTGTATTACTGAGCTTCCCTTTTGGCTCAGTTGGTACTGCAATGTGGGAGACTTGGGTTAGATCCCTGGGTTGAGACAATCCCCTGGAGAAGGGAATGGCCACCCAGCATTCTGGCCTAGAGAATTCCATAGACTGTATAGTCAATGAGGTCACAAAGAGTTGGACACGACTAAGCACCTTTGCTTTGGCTATTTGGGGTCTTTTGTGTTTCCATACAAATTGTGAAATCTTTGGTTCTAGTTCTTGGAAAAATGCCTCTGGTGATTTGCTAGGGATTGCATTGTATCTGTAGATTTCTTTGGGTAGAATAGTAATTTCCACAATATTGATTCTTCCAATCTAATAACGTGATCCATATCTCCATCTGTTTGTGTCTTTGATTTTGATTTCTTTTATCAGTGTCTTACAGCTTTCTGTATACCGGTGTTTAGTCTCCTTAGGTAGTTTATTCCTAAGTATTTTATTCTTTTTGATGAATCGTGAATGGGATTGTTTCCTTAATTTCTCTTTTGGATTTTTCATAGTTAGCGTGTAGAAAAGCAAGGGAATTTTGTTTGTTATATTTGTATCTGGCAACTTTACTCAATTCATTGATTAACCCTAGTAATTATCTGGTGGCATCTTTAGGATTTTCTATGTATAGTATCATATCATCTGCAAACAGTGAGAGTTGTACTTCTTTTCCAAACTGGATTCCTTTTATTTTATTTTTGTTCTTCTCTTATTGCTGTGGCTAGGAATTTCAAAGCTATATTGAAGGACAGCAGTGAAAGTGGATACTCTTGTCTTGTTCCTGATCTTTGAGAAAATAGTTTTAACTGTTTAAAATAATGTTTACTGTGTGGTTGTCATATATGATCTCTATTATGTTGATGTAGGTTCCTTGCATTCCCATTTTCTGGAGAATTTTTATCATAAATGAGTGTTTTGTTTTGTCAAATGATTTCTCAGGATCTACTGAGATGATGATATGGTTTTATCTTTCAATTTGTTAATATGGTCTATCACCTTGATTGATTTGTGTATATTGAAAAATCCTTGCATCCTCGAGATGAGCTCCACTTGATCATGGTGTATGAACCTTTTAATGTGTTGCTGGATTCTGTTTGCTAGTATTTTGTTGAAGATTCTTTGATCTATGTTCATCAGTGATATTGGTCTGTGATTTTATTTTTTGTGATATCTTTATCTGGCTTTGTAATCAGGGTGATGGTGGCCCCACAAAATGAGCTTGGGAAAATATTTTTTGAAAAAAGAAATATTAGATATATATTAGTTATGAAGAACCTGATTTAGCAAAATTAATATTAAATAAAATAGACCTTAAGACAATAATGTGCTTTTAGGGATGAAGAAGTTTATTTGCCTTTTGTGACAAAGCGTGATCAAGTGGACTTTATTCCGGGAATCCAAGACTGGTTCAACATTTCAAAATTAATCCATATAATTTGCTATATTAACAGATGAAGGAAAAGAACTGGGAAAAAGTAAACATGCTGTTTAAAATAAGAAGAGAATGGACATTCCTCAGTACAACCTCTAACTAACATACTAATCAAAGGAAAAAGAATTAATGTTTTCCCCTAAAATGAGGAATAAAATTCAGATAGAATAATAAAGTCAAGATAGGAAAACACGATTGCATACCTTAAAAATCCACAGAAGCATAAATATTGGAAAGAAAATAATAGAATTCTCCGTATTTGAAAATAATCTCATTATAGACATAGAATATGCCAAGCATTTTACAAGAAGTTACTAGAACCAAGAAGTAAATTTAGCATAGTCGCAGAATTCTAGATCAATGTGAAAAAGTCAATTACAAATCTCCAAATTACCAAAATAAAAACTGGATGATGAATTTTAAAAATACCATTTACACTAGCATAAAAAGATACAAAAGGATTTTGGAATAACTATAAAATAAAATATACAGGATTTATATAATTATAACTAAAAAAACGTAAATAAAATTAAGTAGAAATGGTCAGTCATTCTCAGATATTAGAAGATTCAGTGTTATAAGATGTCAATATTTCCCTCAATTGATCAATAATTTCCATGCAATCTTTATACATATTTCAGCAGGGTCTTCTCAAGAAAGAAATAATTCTAAAATTTATATGGAAACATCAAGAACAATCCTATATCCAAGGTAGAAAAGGAGACACAAACATAAAGAACAGATTTTTGGACTCAGTGGGAGAAGGAGAGGGTGGGATGATTTGAAAGAAAATCATGGAAAACATATACATTACCATATGAAAATAGATTGCCAGTGTGAGTTTTATGTATGCTGCAGGGCACCCAAAGCTGGTGCTCTGTGACAACCTGCAGGAATGCAGGGGACAGGGAAGTGGGAGGGGGGTTCAGAAGGGAGAACATACTTATATGCCTATGGCTGATTCTTATTGATGAATGGCAAAAACCATCACAATAGTGCAAAGTGATTATCCTCCAATTAACAAAAATTAGAGAACTTGAGCAGTCTTAAAAAAAGACAAATGTGCAGTAATTGCACTGCCTGCAATTCAGATTTAAATTAATCTACATTATTCAAAGAATGTGATTGACCTAGAATAGGCAGAGATATCAATGGAACAGAATATAGATTCCAGGTCTGTCTAAATTTAAAATGATAATTAAATAAAGTGAAATATTAGTTGTCTCAGTGTAATTTCAAGAACTCATTAGGTGGTATGACTAGTGACTACGCTATCAAGCAGTGTAGATACAGTACATTTCATTATCACAGAAAGTTCTTTTGAACTGTGCTATTCCTATTAGACTTACTCATGTATGGTCAATTTGATTTTTGATAGAGACATTAGGTCAACTCAAGAGAATTGGATATTTTTAATGATTATAATTGTTAGAACAACTGGATAACTCCATTAGCCAAAATAGATAAGACCTCAAAACTCAATACCTATTTCATTCTGTACACAAACATCTGGATTATAGGTCTGCACTTCAAACTCAGAGCCATAAAACTCTAAGAAGGAAACAGGAGACAAGAAGTATGTATTTTGGGGGTTAAGAAATGACATACTTGGGCAGAAAAATCACTAAGAAGAAAAACATTTTATAAAGGAAGCTCCATCGAGTTAAAATTTCAGAGCGTGAGATGTATGGAGAGAGTAGCTTGGAAACTTATATTACCATATGTAAAAGAGATAGCCAATGAGAAATTGCTGTATGACTCAGGGAAATCAAACAGGGGCTCTGTGACAGTCTAGAAGGGTGGGATGGGGAGGGAGGTGGGAGGGAGGTTTGAGAGGGAGGGGACATGGTGTACCTATGGTTGATTCTTATTGATATTTGACAAAAAACAAAATAACAGAATTCTATAAAGCAATTACCCTTCAATTAAAAAATAAAGTGGTGAAAAAAATATTTCCCCTTCATTAAAGTGCACTATTAAGAAAATAAATGCAAGCCACAACATGGGAAATTATTTGCAATAAATGGATCTATCAGCAATCTTGTTTTCAGAATATGTATGGAAATAAAAATATTGAAACCAACTAAAAAGCTCAACAATCAGGTGAGAAGCAATAAAAATTGTCAAAAGACTTAGAAAGACACTTAAGATCACCAGTAAGCACTCAGGAAAAAGTTGTCACCATTGCTGCAAATTAAAAGCACTAGGCACCACACAGAGAATGAACGGCTACAGGAAAAAAGACTGAGAAAACCACATGAGGGTAAGATAGGAAGCAACTGAAAATTGTGTACATTACTGGTGGTGATGCACTCATCTCACAGGCTAGCAAAGTCATGTTCAAAATTCTCCGAGCTAGGCTGCAGTACGTGAACTGGGAAGTTCCAGTTGTTCAAGCTGGATTTAGAAAAGCAGTGGGAACAGAGAACAAATTGCCAAAATCGGTTGGATCATAGAAGAAAAACAAAAAAGAGAACTCCAGAAAAACATATGCTTCGTTGAATACGCTAAAGTCTCTGTGTGGATCAAAATAAACTGGAAAATTCTTCAAGAGATGGGAATACCAGACCTCCTTATTGGCCTCCTAAGAAATTTGTATACAAGTTAAGAAGCAACAGTTAGAAACAGACATGGAACAACTGACTGGTTTCAGATTGGGAAAGGAGTACATCAGGCTGTATAATGTCACCTCGCTTATTAACTTATATTTAGTGTACATCATGTGAAATGCCAGTTGATGAAGCACTGGCTGGAATCAAGATTGCTGGGACAAATATCAATAATCTCAGATATGCAGATGACACCATCCTTATGGCAGAAAGTGAAGAAGAACTAAAGAGCCTCTTGATGAAAGTGAAAGAGGAGCGTGAAAAAGTTGGCTTAAAGCTCAACATTCAGAAAACTAAGATCATGGCGTCTGGTGCCATCACTTCATGGCAAATAGATGGGGAAACAATGGAAACAGTGAGAGACTTTATATTCTTGGGCTCCAAATCACTGAAGATGATGACTGCAGTCATGAAATTAATAGACTCTTGTTCCTTGGAAGAAAAGCTATGACCAAACTAGGTAGCATATTAAAAGATAGAGACATTACTTTGCTGACAAAGGTCCATCTATTCAAAGCTATGGTTTTTCCAGTGGTCATGTATGGATATGAGAGTTGGACTATAAAGCCAGCTGATTGCTGAAGAATTGATGCTTTTGAATTGTGGTGTTGGAGAAGACTCTTGGACAGCAAGGAGACCAAAACAGTCCATCCTAAAGGAAATCAGTCCTGAATATTCATTGGAAGGACTGATGCTGAAGCTGAAACTCCAATACTTTGGCCACCTGATGCGAAGAACTGATTCCTTGGAAAAGTCTCTGATTTGGGGAAAGATTGAAGACAGGAGAAGGGTAAGACAGAGGATGAGATGGCTGGATGGCATCACAACTCAATGGACATGAGTTTGAATGAACTCCAGAAGTTGGTGATGGACAGGGAGGCCTGGTGTGCTGTGGTTCATGGGTTGCAAAGAGTCAGACATGACTGAGCTTCTGAACTGAACTGACTGGTGGTGAAGTGAAGTGGTTAAATCACTTTGAGAATTATTTGGCAGCTTCTCACAAAATTTAATATACATCAACCTCGTTATGCACCAACTTCATTCTACAAGAAATGAAAATGTATGTCAATAAAAAGACTTGTATAATATTGTTTAAAAACTGTCTTATTCATAATAGCCCAAACTTTTAAAACCATCCATATGGCCATCAGCAAGAGAATGGATAACCAAATAGTGATATATCCAAAAAAAGAAATATTATATATTCATTTTTCTCATCTGTTCAGAAGGAACATACTCTTTATACACATATTCTCACAATTATGCTCCCTCATTCTTTGTAATAGTTGTGAAAGTGAAAGTGTTAGTTGCTCAGTTGGGTCTGACTCTTTTCGATTTCAATGACTGTAGCCTGCAAGCCTCCTCAGTCCTTGAAATTCTCCAGGCAAAAATAGTGGAGTGGGTTGCCATTTCCTACACGAGAGAATCCTCCAAACCCAGGGTTCAAACCTGGGTCTCCTGCATTGCAGACAGTTTCTTTCCCATCTGAGCCACTAGAGAAGATCTTGTAATAGTTACTGAAACTTATTCTTTACATATCAGGCCTGCTAACTAATTTTACTGAATTTTTTACTTAAAGTATATCAAAATGCAAATAGTTTTTGAAAATGATGTTTTGATATAAATATTCTCTGCTAACAGTTTCTATAAGTTTTTTCTGTCACAGTTAGATTGAAACATTTTGTGGTCAGTCACACTACCCAACTGCTCCCCACTTGCAGCTTATAGGAGTAAGCAACTTTGAGAGATTTCCCGTGAAAACGCATTGCTGTCCCACTCCTTCCCTTGAATTTCTCAGTATCCCATAATACAGTGTCTCCACATACAGCCTATAAAATATTCACCCGCTATCCTGGGTGCGGATTCTGACCTCATTGTATGCCACTATCCATTGCTATTCTATAGATAAGACAGTCAGCACACAACTATATGACCTTAGGAAAGAAATTCAGAAGAACATGAATGAATCTGCAAAGGCTGGTAACTTCTGGAGTGAGACACGTGTGCAGGTATGCGGCATCAGAAGGGGAGAAGCAAACAGTAAGAAAGCAAACTTTTAAAATATAATCGTCTGGAAAAGTTGTGGGGAAGTTTTTTTTTTAATTAATTTTATTGGCATATAATTGATTTACAGTATTGTTAGTTTTGCTCTATAGGAAGGATAGCAAAGTGAATCATATATATGTGTGTGTATATATATATATTAGATTGAGGATGTGTATATATTCCACCAGGAGAGTTTCTCTGTATGCATGCATGCTCAGTCATGTCCAAATCTTTGCAACACCAGAGATTATAGCCCACCAGGCTCCTCTGTCCATGGAATTCTCCAGGCAAGAATATGGGAATAAGTTGCCATTACCTCTTGCAGGTAATCTTCCTGACCTAGGGATCAAACCCATGTCTCTTGCATTTCCTACATTGGTAGGCAGATTCTTTGCCTCTGAGCCACCTGGTAAACCCATGAAAACAGCAGGCTAAAGGAACCTTTCTTCTTCAGCTCAATCCTTAGCAAAACAGATGTAGAGATATCTGGAATTCAACTTGTAGCCCGGAGCTAAAACCCAGATAATCCACAACTGAAGACAAAGCAACATAGTTGAGTCTAGCCTAAATCAGGCAAGTCACAACCTGTAGATCACGCACAAGTGATTTATTTCAAACCATTGAAGTTAGCTGTGGTTTATTTGGCATTGATGTGACACAGCTGACTGCTACATCCTCAAAGACATTGTCTACTCAAAATACTCCATATTTCTCCTGTTCTCTTCATTTTTTCTGATGATGAAATACTGCAGTGCATGTAAAAAAAAAAAAAATCCATTTGAACCAGTTTTTTACCTTAACTTCAGATACAACCTTTCAGGGCGCTACAGACCTAGGATCTTCATGAAACACCCTTCTCTTTTCCTATTGTGTTAGTCATTCTTTCTTTGTCTTCGAATTACTCTTGTAACTTATTATAGAACACTGACATTGAGTTCACGATATTTAGCTTTCCTGTATTTCTATCCTCATCTTTGGACAAATTAATTATTTGTGCTAATGATCTAATCTAAGACTGCCTTCTCATTTCTGTGAATTCTGTTCATCTGTTAATCCAAGTTAGAGATATCTTCGTGGATGTTATTGTCAGTGAAACTATGCCACATTTTAAGTCTCAAACCCTAAAATTGACATGTCATTTCATCCTTTCTCCGTTTCTAAGTTTATATGTCATGACAATCTGCTCATTCAAATAGTATCCATGTACTGTTTTTGCAAAGTGTTAAATGAGATTAAATTTAGTACTGGTATGTACTCATTACTCTCTTCTTATCTATTTCTAATCTACTCCCCTAACTTGTATCTGAAAATTGAATCATGTGCTTTGAGTCTTTGTGCTCAGCAAATGACAATATTCTCTAAGGTGCCATACCCTAAACACATAAGATATTAACTTTGCTACAGTAACTTTGCATCACTCCCTAAAAATAACTATATTTCAAAATTGCTTCACAATGCCTCACATAAAATAGATGCTCAATAAATATTTATTGAAAGATTGTTGACATAGCCAAGGAATAACTCCAAAGGAAGAATTTTTGATATTGTGACTAAACATTAAATCTTTTAAATTATTTAAAAGGGAAAATAATACCCACTTTCATAAATTCTACATATAACTCTGACTTCCAAGTGTTGCTTTGGAAATAAAATATCTCTTCTAGTGTTTTATGGTCATAGAAATAAAGACAGAATTTAGAGTACAAGGGAGAATTACAGCTCTAGAAGAACCAGTCATAACCATACAAGCTTGTTAAGAGGGGCACAAAGACCTGTTCACCGACTCTGTTGTTCCCGTCAGTGACCTTTGAGTAAATTAAAAATAGCAGAATATTTTTTCTACATTCTGAACTGTCCTTCTTATAGTCAAGTTATGGAAATACTCCAAAAATAAAAAAGTGTATATGAAGAGGATTCTTGGATGACAAGGAGAGTCATTTATTTCCAGTGAATAAGCCAATCACAAGATCAAAGTAATCTTTTTCCCTTTGGACTCAGTACCAGTTTTGTTGGCAGTACGACACTCTGACAGAGAAGAGAGGTGAAGTCTTTCTACTACACTTGCTGAATTAAGCTGGATGGGAGAAATGGAAAGGCAGAGAAATTATAACCAAATGCTCTATGAAAAATATTCAATATGACCGTGACAGATTCAGTTAAGTGAAACAAATAAGATAATTAATTATCATTTTTAATAACTTCCCTTCAATTACTCTTTTGAGAATAGACACAATGGATAAACTCTTCTGAAATAAATTAGTAGGAAGGTCGCCTGGCAAATGGAAACACACATCTGAACAATCACTGTGCTATATTGTAAGACCACAGACTTTTTATTGTGAGTTTCTTGTGAGAACTTGAGTAAGTAGAAGATTTTTGTCACTTACATATTTTGGTATTTTACGATTTTATTTCAGTCAGCAATTTTATCATTGTAGGTTTATGTGTTTAAGCTCTATATTTCATCTTTGCTCATTTTAAAAATAGCACATCTATGCATAAAATCTGCATTATTCTCATATATACATAGCTATGAAAGAGCACATTATGCAGTGGAAACATAATTGCCCCTTTCGAATTTTGATGAAAATTCAGAAGGAACTTATCTGTGTTGAAATGTTATAGAATATATACACCCTTTCTTGACTGCTTGCTCATTACCTCCCTCAGCATTTATCCGGCCTCTCCCATGAATTTCTACACTTACATATTATCTATATCCTTGTGTTACATATTCACAAACTTTAGATAGACTACAGAATCCTGTAGAGTCTATCTGTACCCGATAGACTACAGAATCCTTTTCCCTAGTCTCTGCTGTGCTTAACACAGAGCTGGATAACTTGTCCATCTTCAGAAAAGACTTATGATAATATTCTTATGCAGGGAACTGAAAAGTGTTTGAAATTTTAGTGCTGGAAATGTATCTTTACTAAATAATGTCATAGCCAATTCAGGCTGCCAATGTCAAAGCAATATCACTATGACCTTATTTAGTCAATTCAGTTAAAATATCCGGGACAAAACGCAAACACACCAGATTCTGCTGATCGGTTCCTTTTCAATTTTCTTCTTGAAACCACGGCATCGTGTAGACATAAATTATTTGCATTTCTCTTGTGCATTCCTATTATACTTTTGGCTCAGCATTACATGAATATATGCATTCTTGTGTTCAAATCAGATTTATAACTGAGAAATTTGCAGAAAATTATACCTTCACTTCTTCAGCATTAAAAAAGTGTGAAAGAAAGAGATATAAATTGCCATTTGAAGTAGTAAAAAAAAAAAAAAGATAACTTGGTCTTGACTATATACCAATCTGTGACAATAACAATATTACTGTCTGTAAGAAAGGTTCCTAATGACAAGGTACAATTTCTCATTTCAAATTCTACTCCTGAGGAAAGTTAAAAACTATTAACTTGAGAAAATTTTTCACTTAAGCTAAAGAGGAAACACAATAAATCTATTACCATTTGTGTTAGACTTATACATTCACTTTCTTTTGCTGGTTTCGGCTGAATGTGAAGGTACAGAACATACGGCCTCAGTAGGAAAAGCTGTACCTACAGGCTCACAGATTGTTCACTTTGTGAGTGAAATAAACATGGTCATTATAAAACAATTTGAAAATGCATAAAATTTAGAAGGAAAATATAAAGAATCACATTTCTATTTTTTTCACTTAATTTATAATAATTTGTATAATACTCAAGTTCTTCTAGGTGTCAAATGAATAAATAATATCCGATTATATACATGCAGCCAATCTCATTAAAATTTTCTCTTATTTTTGTACATTTTGGTTACTTACAAACTGTGATATTAAAAACACTGATATAATAAAAAAATAATTAGATATTTAGAGAGATAATTGTGCCTTTAATTGTGAAATATATTTTCTTTTTCTAAGTCAATATTCTGCATTTATCCAGAGAATTACATAGTGTTACAGATTATAGTTTCCTTTTTTACTCCTCTCACTCAAGACAAACACTGTAAACTGTTTTAGCAAATTCTTTGCCCATGTTGTTTAACCACCATATCTGAGCTTAATGTAATTGCATTTCTCCTTAACTTTTCAATTTGAGGCATTAACAAGTGACTTTACACACTGGAGGATGACGACTTAGTTTATATTTCTCTCTCCATCTCTACCACACACGTGCACCTGTGCTGCCTGACTCATCCTCCGTATATGTGTACAGAATGTTAGTAATTTCATGATTAATGACATACACTTTTATAGAGCTACATTTGTATGTAACCTACTTTTTACCCCTTTCCATGGGTATGTCAAACTTTTGTCCAGCCTCAGTTTTCTGAAATTTCAAAATAATGTGCCTTGGTGGTGATATACTTTTTCTAGTTTGTAGGGTAATGTGTGCCCTTTGTAGACACACATGCACCAGCTCTGGAAAATGTTCTTGTTTTGATTGGCAATTCCTTTCTTTCTTTTTACTCAGTTCTCTCTCTTTCTGACACTCTTTATTGGCTACTTTCTTTTTTTTTTTCCTTTTCTCTTCCCTTCTTTCTTTTGCTCTTCTGTTCTATCTTGAACTCTGTCTTTTGGGAGATTTTCTCAACTCTATTTTCCAAAACTTTTTGTTAAATTTTAATTTTTAATTTTCAACAGATCTACTCCTGTTCTCCTTTTCAAAAAAGTTATGTCCTTCTTATTTTAAAATAGTATAACTGCTATTACCTCTCTCTGAGATATAATTTTCTTTACCACAAATATGTCTATTTACTTTCATTGTCTTCTGTCGTAATTCATTTTGGCTTCTGTGTTTAGTGTAGAGGATTCTGTGGTCTGTGGCTTAGATTGCTTCTTGAGGGGCTTGCCTGAGGGTGCTTTGATGCCCTTGTATCTTTTCTACAAGAAAAAAATAAAAAGTATGACTTTTTACTCCGAAGTGCAAGAAGTGAGGCAGTTGGGAGAAGCATACTGGTGGTTTCCTCTTTCATTAAGTTCATCTTTTCTTCATTCTTAATTCTACCTGATACACTTAAATAACTTCTGTTTAGTGGTTTTTTCTTTCTTTTTTTTTTTTTAGGGAGAAAATGTTCTGCTCTTTCCTGGAGAGTGAGCTGTTACATGATGAGAGAGAACTGTCAGATTACTTAGAATTGAGGTGGGGTTATGGAAAGGGAATACACCTAGCAGCTTCTTAAATATTTTCCAACCATTTAGTTCTCCTTATTGTAAAGTCTTTCTTTTCTATTCATCTGGATGCACCCATTATTGAGGACTTGGGGAACTTGGTAGCAAAAGTGATATTAGAGCTCAGCCTTTCACATAATCTGCTTTAACTGAGTTTTCTCCTGTCTACTAAATCTTTCATCTGTGAATTTCCACAATGTTGCTCTTTATTTTACTTTACCTCTCTCCTTTTCCTTGAGGCATTTTTACTTATTGAAAAAAACTCTTTCTATTTTCTCTAAGCAAAATTAATGTCCATGTCCTCTATCTCTACCAGGAAGTCAAATTTCAAAACTAAAAATACTTGTGCCAATGTATTTCCAGAAATGGTGTATTAATTTACATCCTTACTAAAGGTACATAAGAGCTGTTATTACTTATTTCTGAATATCTTTGCCAGCTAATGCAAATTTTTCTCAATAATGCCAGTTTGATAGTCAGAAATGGCATAATTTAAAACAAGAACAATAAACAAATGAAAGAATGAGGGTGACTGAAGACCAGACATATTTGGTAACTCTGAGTAAGTCACAGATGGTCCACAGACATTGATACGACTATAGCTGATTAGACTTCTGCTTCATTGCATGCTTTTGTAAAGAAGGAATTCATGGACAGAATAAGAGAGTCTTGCAAAGTGAATGGGGAAAGTTATATCATAATTATACTGTATTGGAGAAAGAAATGGCAATCCACTCCAGTGTTCTTGCCTGGAGAATCCCAAGGAAGAGGAGCCTGGTGGGCTGCTGTCAATGGAGTCGCACAGAGTCGGACACGACTGAAGCGACTTAGCAAGCAGCAGCAGCAGTAGTATTAGTAATAGCTACAATATTGTCACCAGAATCATACTGTATATATTTATATACATTTTGACTCTATACCTGAAATGCTTCACTTTAGTTCAGTTCAGCCTCTCAGTCGTGTCCGACTCTTTGTGACTCCATGAATCGCAGCACCCCAGGCCTCCCTGTCCATCACCAACTCCAGGAGTTCACTCAGACTCATGTCCATTGAGTCAGTGATACCATCCAGACATCTCATCCTCGGTCGTCCCCTTCTGCTCCTGCCCCCAATCTCTTGCAGCGTCAGAGTCTTTTCCCATGAGTCAACTCTTCGCATGAGGTGGCCAAAGTACTGGAGTTTCAGCTTTAGCATCATTCCTTCCAAAGAAATCCCAGGGCTGATCTCCTTCAGAATGGACGGGTTGGATCTCCTTGCAGTCCAAGTGACTCTCAAGAGTCTCCTCCAACACCACAGTTCAAAAGCATCAATTCTTCAGTGCTCAGCCTTCTTCACAGTCCACCTCTCACATCCATGCATGACCACTGGAAAAACCAGATGACAATTATGCGTACTACTGTGGGCAAGAATCCTTAGAAGAAATGGAGTAGCCATCATAGTCACGAAAAGAGTCTGAAATGCAGTACTTGGATGCAATCTCAAAAATGACAGAATGATCTCTATTCATTTCCAAGGCAAGCCATTCAATATTATGGTAATCCAAGTCTATGCCCAAACCAGTAATGCTGAAGAAGCTGAAGTTGAACAATTCTATGAAGACCTACAAGACCATTTAGAACTAACACCTAAAAAAGAAGTCCTTTTCATTATAGGGGACTGGAATGCAAAAGTAGGAAGTCAAGAAACGCCTGGAATAACAGGCAAATTTAGCCTTGAAATGTGGAATGAAGCAGGGCAAAGACTAATAGAGTTTTGTCAAGAAAATGCACTGGTCATAGCAAACACCCTATATTCCAATCCCAAAGAAAGGCAATGTCAAAGAATGCTCAGACTACCACACAATTACACTCATCTCATGCACTAGTAAAGTGATGGTTAAAATTCTCCAAGTCAGGCTTCAGCAATACGTGAACCATGAACTTCCAGATGTTCAAGCTGGTTTTAGAAAAGGCAGAGGAATCAGAGATCAAATTGCCAACATCTGATGGATGATCAAAAGAGCAAGAGTGTTTCAGAAGAACATCTATTTCTGCTTTATTGAGTATGCAAAGCCTTTGACTGTGTAGATCACAATAAACTGTGGAAAATTCTGAGAAAGATGGGGATACCAGACCACTTGACCTGCCTCTTGAGTAATTTGTTTGCAGCTCTGGAAGCAACAGTTAGAACTGGACATGGAACAACAGACTGGTTCCAAATAGGAAAAGTACATCAAGGGTATATACTGTTACCTTGCTTATTTAACTTCTATGCAGAGTACATCATGAGAAATGCTATGCTGGAAGAAGCACAAGCTGCAATCAAGATTGCCAGGAGAAATATCAATAACCTCAGATATGCAGATAACACCACCCTTTTGGCAGAAAGTGAAGAGGAACTAAAAAGCCTCTTGATGAAAGTGAAAAAGGAGATTAAAAAAGTTGGCTTAAAGCTCAACATTCAGAAAACAAAGATCATGGTATCTGGTCCCATCACTTCACGGCAAATAGATGAGGATACAATGGAAACAGTGGCTGACTTTATTTTTCTGGGCTACAAAATCACTGCGGATAGTGACTGAAGCCATAAATTTAAAAGACACTTACTCCTTTGAAGGTAAGTTATGACCCACCTAGACAGCATATTAAAAAGCAGAGACATTGCTTTATCAACAAAAGTCCATCTAGCAAAGGCTATGGTTTTTCCAGTGGTCATTTATGGATGTGAGAGTTGGACTGTGAAGAAAGCTGAGCACCAAATAATTGATGCTTTTGAACTGTGGTGTTGGAGAAGACTCTTGAGAGTCCCTTGGACTGCAAGGAGATCCAACCAGTCCATCCTAAAGGAGATCAATCCTGGGTGTTCATTGAAAAGACTGATGTTGAAGCTGAAACTCCAATACTTTGGCCACCTCATGCGAAGAGTTGACTCATTGGAAAAGACCCTGATGCTGGGAGGGATTGGAGGCAGGAGGAGAAGGGGACACAGAGGATGAGATGGTTGGATGACAACTCTGACTTGATGGACATGAGTTTGAGTAAACTCCGGGAGTTGGTGATGGACAGGGAGGCCTGGTGTGCTGTGGCTTCCAAAGCGTCGGACAGGACTGAGCAACTGAACTGAACTGAATTGAGCAAGGTTGGCCACCAGAAAAAAATTCAGCGTTACTCATCACCAACCACTCCCATCAAGAAATTTACGCAAGCCTCTTAGCCTCCTCCATCAGAGAGCAGACAGAAGAAACAAGAAGAATCACAGTCCCACAGCAGCTAAAACAAAAAGAATATTACAAAAATTTAATCAACATGAAAAAGCAGAAAATTATGTCCCCTTTAATCCCAGAAATAAAGGGGAGATAGGCAATCTTCCAGAAAATGAACTCAAAATTAAGACAAAGACACTGAAGTTGATCAAGGATCTCTGGAAAACAATAGATGGGGGAAAGAAATATTTACCAACATTAGGTCTCTACAGGAACTAATGAACAAGCAAGCAGAGATGAATAACACATTAGAAAGAATCAATAGCAGCATAATTGGGTCAGAACAACAGATAAATGATCTGGAAGACAGATTGGTGGAAATCACCACCACAGTACAGAATATAGAAAAAAGAATGCGAAGAGTTGAAGACGGTCTTGGAGACCTCTGGGACAACATTAAAGGCACCAACATTCACACTATAGGAATGCTTGAAGGAGAAGAGAGAGTGAAAGGACCTGAGAAAATATTTGAGGGGATAATAGCTGAAAACTGCCCTAAAATAGGAAGATAAATAGTCAACTAAGGATGCACAGAGAGTCCCTGGCAGGATAAACCCAAGCAGGAACTCACCGAGACACATAGTAATCAAACTGACAAAAATTAAATGCAGAGATAAAATATTAAAAGCAGCACATTTAAAATAATTTAAAATATTAAATAACATACAAGAGAACTCCTATCAGGCAACCAGCTGATTTCTCAATAGTAACTCTACAAATGAAAAGGCAACAGCACAATATATCTTAAGTTATGAAAGGGAAGAACCTACAACCAAGAATACGCTACCCAGCAAGACTTCGCTTCAGATTTGAAGGAGAGCTTTCCAGACAAGCAAAAGTTAAGAGAATCAGCACCACCAAACCAGCTTCATAACAAAAGCTAAAGGAACATCTCTAGGCAAGAAACAGAAGAGAAGGAGAAGACCTATAGAAAATAAACCCCAAGCAACTAAGAAATGGTCATAGGAAAGTGAAAGTCGCTCAGTCATGCCTGCAGGTCTCCTCTGTCCATAGAATTCTCCAGGCAAGAATACTGGAGTGAGTAGCTGTTCCCTTCTCCAGAGGATCTTCCCAACCCAAGGAGTGAACCCAGGTCTGCCATGTTGCAGGCAGATTCTTTACTATCTGAGCCATCAGGGAAGCCCTGTTGTTATGTATAGAATTGAACACAGTGATTCAGTTCAGTTCAGTTCAGTTCAGTCGCTCAGTCGTGTCTGACTCTGTGTGACCCCATGAATCCCAGCACGCCAGGCCTCCCTGTCCATCACCAACTCCCAGAGTTCACCCAGCCCCATGCTCATGGAGTCAGTGACGCCATCCAGCCATCTCATCCTCGGTCGTCCTCTTCTCTTTCTGCCCACAATCTCTCCCAGCATCAGAGTCTTTTCCAATGAGTCAACTCTTCGCATGAGGTGGCCAAAGTATTGGAGTTTCAGCTTTAGCATCATTCCTTCCAAAGAACACCCAGGGCTTATCTCCTTTAGAATGGATGGGTTGGATCTCCTTGCAGTCCAAGGGACTCTCAAGAGTCTTCTCCAACACCACAGTTCAAAAGCATCAATTTTTCAGCGCTCAGCCTTCTTCACAGTCCAACTCTCACATCCATACATGACCACAGGAAAAACCATAGCCTTGACTAGACGGACCTTAGTCGGCAAAGTAATATCTCTGCTTTTGAGTAAGCTATCTAGGTTGGTCATAACTTTTCTTCCAAGGAGTAAGCATCTTTTAATTTCATGGCTGCAGTCACCATCTGCAGTGATTTTGGAGCCCAGAAAAATAAAGTCTGCCACTGTTTCTACTGTTTCCCCATCTATTTCCCATGAAGTGATGGGACCAGATGCCACGAGCTTAGTTTTCTGAATGTTGAGTTTAAGCCAACTTTTTCACTCTCCTCTTTCACTTTCATCGAGAGGTTCTTTAGTTCCTCTTCATTCTCTGCCATAAGGGTTATGTCATCTGCATATCTGAGGTAATTGATATTTCTCTCAGCAATCTTAATTCCAGTTTGTATTTCTTCCAGTCCAGCGTTTCTCATGATGTACTCTGCATAGAAGTTAAATAAGCAGGGTGACAATATACAGCCTTGACGTATTCCTTTTCCTATTTGGAACCACTCTGTTGTTTCATGTCCAGTTCTAACTGTTGCTTCCTGACCTGCATACAGATTTCTCAAGAGGCAGGTCAGGTGGTCTGATATTCCCATCTCTCTCAGAATTTTCCATTTATTGTGATCCACACAGTGGAAGGGGCTTCCCTGGTGGCTCAGAGGTTAAAGTGTCTGCCTGCAATTCAGGAGACCCAGGTTCTGTCCCTGGGTTGGGAAGATCCTCTGGAGAAGGAAATGGCAACCCACTCCAGTATTCTTGCCAGGAAAATTCCATGGACTGAGGAGCCTGGTGGGCTGTTGTCCATGGGGTCACTAAGAGTTGGACACGATTGAGCGACTTCACCTTCACCTTCACACCGTCGAAGACTTCAGCATACTCAATAAAGCAGAAATAGATGTTCTTCTGGAACTCTTTTGCTTTTTCCATGATCCAACGGATGTTGGCAATTTGATCTCTGGTTCCTCTGCCTTTTCTAAAACCAGCTTGAACATCTGGAAGTTCACCGTTCACGTATTGCTGAAGCATGGCTTGGAGAATTTTGAGCATTACTTTACTAGCATGTGAGATGCGTGCAATAGTGCAGTAGTTTGAACATTCTTTGGAATTGCCTTTCTTTGGAATTGGAATGAAAACTGACCTTTTCCAGTCCTGTGGCTACTGCTGAGTTTTCCAGATTTGCTGCCCTATTGAGTGCAGCACTTTTAAAGCATCATCTTTCAGGATTTGAAATAGCTCAACTGGAATTCCATCACCTCCACTAGCTTTGTTCATAGTGATGCTTTATATTGCTGAAGTCTGGCTTGGAGAATTTTGAGCATTACTTTACTAGCATGTGAGATGAGTGCAATTGTGCGGTAGTTTGAGCATTCTTTGGCATTGCCTTTCTTTGGAATTGGAATGAAAACTGACCTTTTCCAGTCCTGTGGACACTGCTGAGTTTTACAAATTTGCTGGCATATTGAGTGTAACACTTTCACAGCATCATCTTTCAGGATTTGAAATAGCTCAACTGGAATTCCATCACCTCCACTAGCTTTGTTCGTAGTGATGCTTTCTAAGGCCTACTTGACTTCACATTCCAGGATGTCTGGCTCTAGGTGAGTGATCACACCATCATGATTATCTGGGTCATGAATATTTTTTGTACAGTTCTTCTGTGTATTCTTGCCACCTCTTCTTAATATCTTCTGCTTCTGTTAGGTCCAGACCATTTCTGTCCTTCATCGAGCCCATCTTTGCATGAAATGTTCCCTTGGTATCTCTAATTTTCTTGAAGAGATCTCTAGTCTTTCCCATTCTGTTGTTTTCCTCTATTTCTTTGCACTGATCACTGAAGAAGGCTTTCTTTTCTCTTCTTGCTAGTCTTTGGAACTCTGCATTCAGATGTTTATATCTTTCCTTTTCTCCTGAATATATGAAAGAGGGAAGTCAGATTGTTACTAGGCCATAGTGGACTCATGGAAAAAACACATTTAATATTTAGGCCTAGTAACAATCTGACTTCCCTCTTTCATATATTCAAGGCTTCTTCCCTTCAACACACAAAACCACTCTCAAGACTAATTATAAGCATAGGTCAGAGTTTATTTCAAATGAAGAGGCTTTCTGAAAAGCCCAATTCAAAGATTCTATCTTGGCAGAGTCATTTTATAG
This sequence comes from Aepyceros melampus, assembly GCA_006408695.1. Taxonomy (NCBI): domain Eukaryota; kingdom Metazoa; phylum Chordata; class Mammalia; order Artiodactyla; family Bovidae; genus Aepyceros; species Aepyceros melampus. The sequence goes on from SJXQ01000188.1 coordinate 536,815, forward strand.
GGGAAAATGGTTAGACAGTTATTATTAGACTATATTTTAAAAACAGAGATGACTATCTAGTTAAAGACAATTAGCCTCTTTGCATGATTGGTTAAAGTTCTTAGATTAGTTTCAAGACTAATAGTCAACTGAATGGATTTCCTAGGAGAGGATTTTGGCTTCCTTGGTGGCTCAATGGTAAAGAATCTGCCTGCCAGTGCAGAAGAACCAGGTTCAATCCCTGGGTCAAGAAGATCACCTGGAGAAGAAATAGCAAACCACTCTACTATTCTTGCCTGGAAAATCCCATTGACAGAGGAGCCTGGAAGGCTATAGTCTATGGGGTCACAAAAGAGTCGAAACAAATTCACAATTAAACAGCAGCAAACAGCTGCAGGAGGGCCTTTTAAGCTCAATAAAGTCTATCAGAAAATTGCTCAAGTAGTTTATCAAGAATACTAAACCATATAAGTAGAAAAAGCATTCAACAAACTCCAACAGTCTTTCATGATGAAAACACTCAAAAACTGGTAGAAAGGAAGTTCCACTGATAAAGGACATTTATGAAAAATCCACAACTAACATCATCAGTTCAGTTCAGTTGCTCAGTCGTGTCCAACTCTTCGCAACCCCATGAATCACAGCACACCAGGCCTCCCTGTCCATCACCAATTCCTGGAGTTCACTCAGACTCACGTCCATTGAGTCAGTGATGCCATCCAGCCATCTCATCCTCAGTCATCCCCTTCTCCTCTTGCACCCAATCCCTCCCAGCATCAGAGTCTTTTCCAATGAGTCAACTCTTCGCATGAGGTGGCCAAAGTACTGGAGTTTCAGCTTTAGCATCATTTCTTCCAAAGAAATCCCAGGGTTGATCTCCTTCAGAATGGACTGGTTGGATCTCCTTACAGTCCAAGGGACTCTCAAGAGTCTTCTCCAACACCACAGTTCAAAAGCATCAATTCTTCGGTGCTCAGCCTTCTTCACACTTAATGGCAAAAGATTGAAAGGTTCTGCTCTCACCACTTCCATTCAACATTGTACTAGAGATTGTAGCCAGGTAAATTAGGCAAGAAAAAGAAATAAAAGGCAAAAAAATTGGAAAGAAAGAAGCAAAATTATTTGCAGATGACATGACTTTGTATATACAAAATCTAGAGAACCCACAAATAAAGCATCAGGGCTAATAAAGAGATTCAGCATGGTTGTAGAATAAATACATAAAATATACATAAATATATAAGATAAATATACAAAAATTACCCACATTTCTATATACTAGCATTGAATAATCCATAAATGAAATTGAGGAGACAATTCCATTTACAATAGCATCAAGAAGAATAAAAATACTTAGCAGTAAATTCAACTAAAGAAGTGAGACTTGGACACTAAATTACAAAATACTATTGAATAAAATTAAAGAAGACCTAAATAAATGAAAAGACATCCCATATTCATCTGTTGGAAAACTTAATGTTGTTGAATGGCCATACTCCTCACATTGATCTACAGATTGAATGCAACCCCTATCAAAAATCCAGGGTTTGTTTTGTTTGTCTTCATAGGAATTGACAAGTTGATGCTAAAATTCATATGGAAATACAAGGGACCCAGAATGGACAAAATGATTTTGAAAAAACCAGAATTGGAGAACTCACACTCTCAATTTCAAAACTTTCTAGGCAGATACATAGGATAATCAAAACTGGGTAATGATGGCTTAAAGACAGACATAAAGATAACTTATTCTGAACAAAAGTACCAATACAAGTGAATAAACAAAGAATAGTATTTTCAATAAATTATAGTGGGATAATGGAATATCCACATGCATAAAAAGAATAATAATTAAGTTGGATCTCTTCTTCACACTCAAAACACACAAAAGTTAACTCAAAATGGACCAAAGTCCTAGAGGGACGAGCTAAAACTACAAACTCTTAAAAGAAAAATTAGTTGCAAATCTTCGTGACGTTTAGGCAATAATTTCTTGACTATGACACCAAAACCACAAGCAAGCAAAAAAAAAAAAATTAAATTCATCAAAATTCTAAAATTTGGGCTTCAAAAGATACAACCAATGAAGTGAAAAGACAACCCAGAGAATGAAGAAAATATCTGTAAATCATACATCTGGTAAATCTCTAGTATTTAGAAAATATAAAGAACTCTGGCAACTCAACAATAAAAAAGAAACACATGGGCTTGAATATACACAAAGGACATATACATATTCCTTCAAAGACATACAAATGGCCAATGAGCACATGGAAACATGCTCAACATAATTTGTCGTTCAGTTCAGTTCAGTTCAGTCGCTCAGTCGTGTCCAACTCTTTGTGACCCCGTGAATCGCAGCATGCCATGCCTCCCTGTCCATCACCATCTCCTGGAGGTCATCAGACTCACGTCCATCGAGTCAGTGATGCCATCTAGCCATCTCATCCTCTGTCGTCCCCTTCTCCTCTCGCCCCCAATCCCTCCCAGCATCAGAGTCTTTTCCAATGAGTCAGCTCTTCACATGAGGTGACCAAAGTACTGAAGTTTCAGCTTCAGCATCGTTCCCTCCAAAGAAATCCCAAAGATGGGCTCGATAAAGGACAGAAATGGTCTGGACCTAACAAAAGCAGAAGATATTAAGAAGAGGTGGCAAGAATACACAGAACTGTACAAAAAAGATCTTCATGACCCAGATAATCATGATGGTGTGATCACTCACCTAGAGCCAGACATCCTGGAATGTGAAGTCAAGTGGGCCTTAGAAAGCATCACTACGAACAAAGCTAGTGGAGGTGATGGAATTCCAGTTGAGCTATTTCAAATCCTGAAAGATGATGCTGTGAAAGTGTTACACTCAATATGCCAGCAAATTTGTAAAACTCAGCAGTGTCCACAGGACTGGAAAAGGTCAGTTTTCATTCCAATTCCAAAGAAAGGCAATGCCAAAGAATGCTCAAACTACCGCACAATTGCACTCATCTCACACACTAGTAAAGTAAAGTAATTTGTTGTTACAGAAATGCAAATCAAAACCACAGTGGGATATCACTCTACGCCTACCATGATAGCTATAGTTAAAAAAATGGACAATAACAAGCATTGGTAAGGATTTGGAGAAACTGGGACCTTCACACATTGCTGTTGAGAATGTCAAATGCTGCAGCCACTGCGAAAAACCATTTCTCTAAATGTTAAATATGGACTTATCATATGATCCAGCAACTCCACTCCTAGGTATATACCCATGAGAAGGGAAAAGGTTTTCATATGAAAACACTTGTTCAGAGAAGCATTACCATAATAGCCAAAAAGTAGAAACCATCATATATCCATCATCTGATGAATGGATAAACACAATGTGGTATATCTATTCAATGGAATATTATTTGGCCCAAAACAGAATGAAGTACTGATTCAGGCTTAGCATGGATAGCATGGATGAAACTTGAAAATGATGTACTAAATGAAGGTGACATACTGCATGATTCTATTTACATGAAATGTCAGGAGAAGCAATTCCATAGACACAGAAGATAAATTAGTGTTTTCAGGGGCTAGAAGGAGGACGTAACAAGGAGTGCCTGCTATTGAGCATGCAGATTACTTTAAGGTGATAAAAATGTTCTGAAATTAGTGGGAATGATAACACAAATTCATGAATATACTAAAACACATTGAACTGTACACTTTTAAAGAGTGAATTTTATGGTATGTGAATTATATCTCCAAAAGAGAAGTGGGATGTCCTACACCCCCGAATCCTAGTCTTTATTTGTGGAGACACCTAATATTACTTGTTTCTTGGCCACTGTTGCTGTTGTTGTTCAGTTGCCCAGTCATGTCCGTCTCTTTGTGACCCTGTGAACTGTAGCACAGCAGGCATCCTTGTTCCTCACCATCTTGTTTCTCAAGAAACTATCTTGTTTCTTGGCTACCATTTGTGAAATAGACTTTACCATACAAATATATTTGTGTTTCTATAGGTTCCTTATTAGAAACAGAAATATGAGTATAGGAAATACATTGTCCTAGACTTTGTTTTCCCCTGTTTATAACTTTCTCTTTTTTCTTATTAATTATTTTTATAGGAGTATAGTTGATTTACAATGTTGTGTTAGTTTCTGCTGTATATTAAGTGAATCATATTTTATCATATACATTATGTGTCATACATATACGTATATCCATTCTTTTCTAGATTCTCTTCCCATATAGGTCATTACAATACAGAGTAATGAAAGGAGTTTTCATTCCAATACCAAAGAAAGGCAATGCTAAAGAATGTTCAAAAAAAGAAAAAAAAAAAAGAATGTTCAAACTACTGCATAAATGCACTCATCTCACACACTAGCAAAGTAATGCTCAAAATTCTCCAAGCTAGGCTTCAACAGTACGTGATGAGCTTCCAGATGTTCAAGCTGGATTTGGAAAAGGCAGAGAAACAGAGATCAAATTGCCAGCATCCGTTGAATCACTGACAAAGTGAGTTCCAGAAAAACATCTACTTCTGCTTTACTGACTATGCCAAAGCCTTTGACTGTACGGATCTTGGAAAATTCTTCAAGAGATAGGAATAACAGACCACCAGACCTGCCTCCTGAGAAATCTGTATGCAGGTCAGGAAACAACAGTTAGAACTGGACATGGAACAACAGACTGGTTCCAAATCAGGAAAGGAGTATATCAAGGCTGTATATTGTTACTCTGCTTGTTTAACTTTTATGCAGAGTACATCATGAGAAATGCTGGGCTGCATGAAGCACAAGCTGGAATCAAGATTGCTGGGAGAAATACCAATAACCTCAGATATGCAGATGACACCACCCTTATGGCAGAAAGCAAAGAACTAAAGAACCTCTTGATGAAAGTGAAAGAGGAGAGCAAAAAGCTGACTTAAAACTCAACATTCTAAAAACTAAGATCATGGCATCTGGTCCCATCACTTCAAGGCAAATAGACACGGAAACAATGGAAACAGTGAGAGACTTTTGGTTTTTTGAGCTCCAAAATCACTGTAGATGATGACTGCAGACATGAAATTAAGAGATGCTTGCTCCTTGGAAGAAAAGCTATGACCAACTTAGACAGCATATTAAAAAGCAGAGATATTACTTTGCCAACAAAGGTTTGTCTAGTCAAAGTTATGGTTTTTCTGGTAATCATGTAGAGATGTGAGAGTTGGACTATAAAGAAAGCTGAGCGCCAAAGAATTGATGCTTTTGAACTGTGGTGTTGGAGAAGACTCTTGAGAGTCCATTGGACTGCAAGAAGATCCAACCAGTCAATCCTAAACTAAATCCATCCTGAATATTCATTGGGACTGATGCTGAAGCTGAAACTCCAATACTTTGGCCACCTGATGCAAAGAACTGACTCATTTGAAAAGACCCTGATGCTGGGAAAGATTGAAGGCAAGAAAAGGGGATGACAGAGGATGAGATGGTTGGATGGCATGACCAACTCGAGGACATGAGTTTGAGTAAACTCCCAGAGTTGGTGATAGACAGGGAAGCCTGGCATGCTTCAGTCCATGGGGTCGCAAAGAGTTGGACATGACTGAGCGACTAAACTGAATGGAACGTGTGTATGTCAACCCCAACCTCCTAATTTATCCCTCCCCACTTCCCTCTTGATAACCATGTTTGTCTTCTACATCTGTGACTCAATTTCTGTTTTGTAAAAAGGTTCATTTGTACCATTTAAATTACACATATAAGCGATATCATATTTGAAATAACTTTAGTAAATTCCATTTGACAGCTATTACATTGTATTTTCTCAATTACAAGATTCATTCACAATGTAGTGTTAGCGTCTGCTGTGAGGATCATTCCTCTTTACAATATAACTTGGTGATTATTTCATTTCAGCATATGCAACTATCCTTCATTCCTTTTATTTGGGATATGCTATAATTTAATTTGATAGTGTTTTGCTACTACAATAATGTTCCAATTAATTTCTTTGAAATATTTCTATTACATGCATATGAGTGGGATACTTACCAGAAGTAAAATTTCTAGTTGAAAATATGTTCCTCTTATTTCAATAGATGGATTTGTTTTGATTATTGATTTAGTGTCTCTCTTACTAGATCATGAGGTTTCTGAGGAGAGGGACCGTTTCTGTCTTTTTCTCCAAAATTTGTTCATTTAACACTGTATACTATGCCATTATACAAATATATCATATTCTTATCCATTGTATTTTTAAAAATTAAAGTACAGTTGACTTACAATGCTATATTCATCTCAGGAATATCTTTCATCACTTTAATTACATCATGCCATTCTTTTCTGGCCTGCAGATTTTCTGCTGAAAAATCAGCTGATAGCCTTATGGGATCCCTGTGTATGTGACTAATTGTTTTTCTTTTGTTGCCCTCAAAATTCTCTCTTAACTTTTGCCATTTTAATTAGGTCTTGGTATGGATTTCTTTGGGTTCATCTTGTTTTGGACTCTATGTTACCTGGACCTGGATGCTTGTTCCTTCTTAAGGAAGTTTTCAGCTATTATTTCTTCAAATACTACTTCTACCCTTTCTCTCTTCTCCTTCTGGGACACCTATAACGCAAATGTTAGTACATTTTATGTTGTCCCGAAGGTCCCTTAAACTATCCTCATTTTTTAAAATCATTTTTATTTTTCCTGTTTTGGCTTAGGTGATTATTACTACTCTGTCTTCCATATCACTTACCCATTCTTCAGTATCATCTACTCTACCAGTGACTCCCTCCAATGTATACTTCATTGCTGTTATTGTATTCTTCAACTCTTATTGGTTCCTTTTTATATTTTCTAACTCTCTGTTCAAGTTCTCACTTGTTCATCCATTCTTATCCTGAGTTTGGTAAGCATCTTTACAATCATTATCTTAAACTCTTTCTTGGGTAGATTGCTTATCTTCATTTCATTTAGGTCTTTTTCTTCAGTTTCGTCATATTCTTTTGTTTGAAACATACTCCTCTGTCTCCTGAATTTGCCTAATTCTCTAAATTTACTCCTATGCATTATGTAGTTGGTTACAATTCCCAATCTTGGAGAAGTGACTTGTCCTAGGGAAGCCCAGCAGCATGTTCCCCTTTGATCACCAGGGTCAGATACTCTAGGGGTGTCCCCTACACGGGCTGCATGAGCCCTTCTATTGTAACAAGGCTGGGTGTTGCAGATGTGCCAGTAGTTTGGGCTGCCCCGGGTGCTAGCAGGCTAGAGGGAGATTTCCAAAAAAGCAACCACCAGGGCCAGTGTCAGCATGGTAGAGAGAGATAATGAAAACAGCTGCCACAAGCATGTCAGTTCCCAAGGGGAGTCCCAGCTGCCCCTTGTTTCTCCACGAGACTCTCTAAGATCAGCAAGTATGTCTGACCCAGACTCCTTTCAAACTGCAGCTTCTGCATAGGGACTTGGAGCAAGTCAGTTTTTGTACATGCCCTTTGGCCCCACTGGTTTTCAAAGCCAGACATTCTGGGTGCTCATCTTCCCAGTGCAGGACCAGGCTGGTGACCTCAGGTGGGACTTGGACACCTGGCTCCTCAGGTAGGACCTCCACAGTTGATTTTCCTCCTGCTTGTGAGTCACCATGCCAAGAATATGAATCCTGACAACCAGTGTCTCCACCCTCCTACCTGTCAAGTTGTGGTTCTTTATGTCTTTTCTACTAGCCTTCAGGTCATTCTCGGAGATAGTTGCCCTGTTCAGCAGTGTAATTCAGATGTGACGGGGGTGAACTCGGGATCTTCCTATTCTGCCATCTCCCTCTCTGTCCCCATTTCTGTTTTGTTGACCAGGGCAATCTAGATTTTAGCACACTACTTGACAGACTGCTTTATGTATTTGTAGACAGACAAGCCTGTGTGCTTTCTCATACAAAGTGTCAAACAGAACTTCAAAGCTACATCATTAAAAAACACAATCTAGTTTACAGAGATAGTAATTGTTTGGGGGGAAAGGGGAACTGGTTAGTTTTTGTTTGTTTTCTTTTCATTCATTTCATCCAGTTGTTAGTTTTTTATGTTTTCCTTTCTAACTCTAGTGTATTTTCAAGAATTGTGGAGTCAATTGCAATGCATCATTTTAAGAAATATAGAATCATTAATTTCATCTGAAGACATTAGCATGTTTTATTAAATAAATGCCTGCTTCTTGGATTTGAGTATTCTGCAATTCAGTTCCTTAGGAAAAACAAGGGAGGACAGAGGTGTATTTGCAATTTTAAGAGACCTAATAACGCCACCTGCTGGACAAAACGTCAGAATACAATTTGAAGCCGTTAAATCCTAAAACTTCCAGTTTGCTTCCATTAATCAGGGAAAATTTTGTTATTTTACCATAAGAGTATTTGTAAATATAATTAAGTTTATAAGAGGTTCTTTGATGCTTTAAAAAAAAGTAGGGATAAAATTTTTCTTTTTTTAGGATAAAGTCATTTTGGGAACTGATTACCCCTTCCCACTAGGTGAATTGGAACCTGGGAAACTGATAGAATCCATGGGAGAATTTGATGCAGAAACCAAGGTATGTGCCTTTTACTTATGATCTTATTCCTGAATTTTCCTGATCTAACTGTGTTTGGTTTCAGAGCACTTTGATATGGGATAGCAAAGGACAGAGAAACTGTTGCACTTAGTATTCCTAGAACTGTTGCTTGATCTTTAGAAACGGCTGATCTATTAAACAACAAAGGAAAGTTAAAAAGCTGAAAATGAACCTAGTACAACTAAATTCATAAAGACAAGAAAGAAAATGGTAAAGAAGCATATTATATTAATGTATTTAGATTTGCATGTTAGATGAATAAGAAAACATGTTTCTATTACAAATCTACCAATCGCCAACGTTATAATGATTCTAGTAATTTGGATATTTAGACTCAAGTCTTGATTAACAGGACTCAAGGATGCAGAATCCTCAAGCAACTGGATTTTGTTTTTCTTTCAGCATTTGACTTTTAGGGTGGCTAAATGTGTCTTAATGCTGACACTTCCTATTCTGCCCCTTAGGTTCCTGAAACAACATGAGCTTAAAATGAGGCACTGTGTCCCCAGATTTCCCCTCCTTTGCCATCCCCTTCACATCCCATGGGCTTCTCTGGTGGCTCAGACGGTAAAGAGCCCACCTTCAATGCTGGTTTGATCCCTGGGTCAGGAAGAACCTCTAAAAAAGGAAATGTCTACCCACTCCAGTATTCTTGTCTGGAGAATTCCATGGATGGAGGAGCCTAGCAGGCTACAATTCGTGGAGTTGCAGAGTCAGACATGAGTGAGAAACTAACATTTTGACTTTCCCATCCTACAGTGGTAAAGAATCCACCTCACTCCAGTACTCTTGCCTGGAAAATCCCATGGACGGAGGAGCCTGGTAGGCTGCAGTCCATGGGATCGCTAAGAGTCAGACACGACTGAGCAACTTCACTTTCACTTTTCACTTTCATGCATTGGAGAAGGAAATGGCAACCCACTCCAGTGTTCTTGCCTGGAGAATCCCAGGGACAGGGGAGCCTGGTGGGCTGCCGTCTATGGGGTCGCACAGGGTCGGACACGACTGAAGCGATTTACAGCAGCAGCAGCAGCAGCCAATGCAAGAGACAAAGGAGACAAGAATCAGACCGACTGAGTGACTGAGCATGCAAATCCCATTCCACACCCGCTCACAACGAAACAAGTTCTTCCTAAGACTTCACTACTAGGGGACAGGGATGCCAAAATGAAAACACAGGGAGATGTAAATTCTTAAAAATTTTTACAAAAGTCTCAGTTATAACCCTTTTGTATGAGACTTGACTTTCTTCTAAACTAGGATCCAAAAGTTCTCTTCAACTTTAATTCTCTACTCTAATTGTTAGGGATACAGCTCATCACATCTTCTTAGATAGCTTGAAGCACATTAACAGATGCCAAGAAGAGTACATTTTGATATATACTTTGATATACACTAGTCACAAGTTATTAACTGGGAAACCTCAGACTGCTTTAAACAAGAAGTGTCTCCTTTGGCACTTACCCACCTTAAGGAACTAAAAATCCTGAATTGTTAAATGGTAGTGGTGGTTTGACTGTGTGGATCACAATAAACTGTGGGAAGTTCTGAAAGAGACGGGAATACCAGAAAACCTGACCTGCCTCTTGAGAAATCTGTATGCAGGTCAGGAAGCAACAGTTAGAACTGGACATGGAACAACAGACTGGTTCCAAATAGGAAAAGGAGTACGTCAAGGCTGTATATTGTCACCCTGCTTATTTAAATGTGGTCATGTATGGATGAAGAGTTGGACTGTGAAGAAGGCTGAGCACTGAAGAATTGATGCTTTTGAAGGGTGATGCTGGAGAAGACTCTTGAGAGTCCCCTGGACTGCAAGGAGATCCAACCAGTCCATTCTGAAGGAGATCAGCCCTGGGATTTCTTTGGAAGGAATGATGCTAAAGCTGAAACTCCAGTCCTTTGGCCACCTTATGCGAAGAGTTGACTCATTGGAAAAGACTCTGATGCTGGGAGGGATTGGAGGCAAGAGGAGAAGGGGACGACCGAGGATGAGATGGCTGGATGGCGTCACTGACTCGATGGACGTGAGTCTGAATGGTGATGGGAGTTGGTGATGGACAGCGAGGCTTGGCGTGCTGCGATTCATGGAGTTGCAAAGAGTCGGACACGACTGAGCGACTGAACTGAACTGAACTGAGTGGTGGTTTAGTCACTAAGTCGTGTCCTACTCTTGCAACCCCATGGACTGTAGCTCGCCAGGCTCCTCTGTCCATGGGATTCTCCAGGCAAGAATACTGGAATGGGTTGCCATTTCCTTCTCCAGGGGATCTTCCCGACCCAGGAAATTAACCCAGGTCTCCTGCATTGCAGGCAGATTCTTTACCGACTGAGCTACGAGGTAAGCCCACAGATAATTGTTAAATATATACTTATTAAAGTAGAAAGCAATACTAAGATTTTCTTTACTTTTTATATCAAAAGTTGAAAATGAAAAACTTCCTATAACATTAATGAAAATTAAACAAAAACCAGACTACCCCAAGTATCCTGTTGTTGTTGTTCAGTTGCAAAGTCGTGTCTGACTCTGCTACCCATGAACTGCAGCATGCCAGGCTTCCCTGTCTTTCACTATCTCCCAGAGTTTGCTCAAACTCCATGTCAAATATTCTGATTAAGACTTTAATGGAATAATAATAATTACTATTATATGCCTTTTGTTATTTAATTTTATGTCTATCACTTTCAAGTTTTCAGAAAATCTTGAATAAAAATTTTATGCAGTCATAAATATATGATATTCTGTAACATTACATGTTACTCATCATAACATTGTAATAAAGACTAAAAACAATCTATAAGAGAATAGTTAAATAATAGTATGTCTATACAATAGAGTCTATCTAGCCTTTAAAAAGTACTAAAAATCAATTTCTAAGATATACTAAGAACGGTACAAAAATGCACATACTTTATTTGTAAATAACACACTATCCATTTGTGAAAAAAAATTATAAACCTACATATAAGAATTTGCTTATATATGAATAAAATATTCCTGGAAGGACAGATAAGAAACTGATAAGTCTGGGAAGAAAAAATAGTGGTTGGGCAATACTAGTAAAAGGAAACGTACATTTCTTATCTTTTGAATATTGAGCCACATGAAGGTAAAATATCACTAAAAAAATTTTTAATGAAATAAATAAATCCATTTGATGAGCACAATAACACTGGGAGATAGGCAAATGCATTCCACCAGGTAGATGCAGCGGAGGAAAACGAGACTTGGGTGTTAAGTGATTTGCCAAAGGGATATAATTGCTGGATTATAGCACACAAACTCAATTCCAAATCTCCCAACTCCAGGATCAGGTCTCTATCTGATACACCAAAATGTATCACCTTCAAAGGATACTTGGTGCCAACATATTTAAAAAAGTAAAGCAAATAGTTTTTCAGAGCAGTAGCCATCATTTCTGAAGTCTTCCTTTAGAGAAGGATGACCCAGGGTGAATCACAAAAGAACCCCACGTAAAGAGGTCCTTGCCTCAAATTACCCACTCTGCAAGCCTATGTGAGAACCCTGACGTGGTCATGATACCCAGATACACACTAATGGTATGGATGTTACACAACCCCAGACATGTTTCCTTCCACCCTCAGCTGCATGCCTCTCCTTTGCAAGCTAGACATATATCAATTAGGGTATCACAAAGTTAACTCTCAAATCACAGGAGCTTTTTCTGTGGAGCAGATCTAATCTATAGCTGGGGAGAAGGTGAAAAAAACTTGGCAGTCTTTTTCTCATGTGAAGTTTATCAATGTACATATTTGTACAATATTCTGAGACTCTTATTCAGAGTCATGCGAAAGGACAACACATATACAGAGAAGGTAGTGGTACCTAAGCTGTACCTTTTCTCTGTATTTGACTCCAAGTAATTCTTAAAACTCACTGGAGGGTCCTGTAGAGGTTACCAAAGAAGTAATTTTCTAGGAGGGTTTTCTCTGTTAAAAGTCTCCTCCCCTCCTCCTACAACCAAATTTCAAAGTTAGATTTCAAATAAAGGGACAAAGGGGGAATTAGAGAAGGCAGTCAAAAGGCACACATTTCCAGTTACAAGATAAATAAGTACTAGGACTGTAATCTTCTTATGCTCATTCAGTCATGTCCGACTCTTTTGTGACCTCATGTACTGCAGCCCACCAGGCTCCTCTGCCCATGGGATTTCCCAGGCAAGAATACAAGAGTGGGTTGCCATTTCCTTCTTCAGTGGCTCTTTCAAATCCAGGGATCGAACCTGTATCTTCTGCCTTGACAGGCGAATTCTCTACCACTGAGCCACCAGGACTGTAATGTACAATAGGATAAATATAATTAACACTGCTATATGTTACATATGAAAGTTATTAAGAGACTAAATACTAAGACTTCTTATCCCAAGAGAAAAAATATTTTTTCTATTTCTTTAATGTTGTGTCCATATGAGATGATGGATACTCACTAAACTTATTATGGTATTCATTTCATGATGTATATAAGTCAGATCATTATGTTGTACTTTATTTTTACTTTTATGTTATTTTATTTTTAAAACTTTATTGTCATAATTTTTTAAATTTATTTTTTAATTTAAGGATAATTTATTGTACATCTTAAACTTATACAGCGTTGTATATTAATCATATATCAATAAAACTGAAAGAAAAAAAAACATTCCTTTTGGGGGCTGAATATTCCATTTATGTGTATACCACATTTAAAAGCCTACTCATCTTTTGATGTATACTTGTGCTGTTTCTTTCAGCTGCTATGCAGAGTACTATTATGAATGTTCCCTTTCAAGTATCAAACAGATACTTGAAAGGGAAATCCAAAAATTCTTTTGGATATATTTAGGAGTGGAATTGTTGGGTCATATTCTGTTTATAATATGCTTAAACTTATCATTGTACTTACTGTTTAATATAAAATGCATTTGCAGAAATATTTCATTAGAAAACTATAAAAAACAAATTATACATTTTCTACGTTAGCTATAATGTAAACAATACATTATTTACATGTTCAAAAATTTAAAACCTCTACCATGTTTTGTCTATGATTGTCAACATATTTGAGAAGTATAGAAAATAATTAAAGCACAAATATACCACCCACCATTCATATTTTTGCTTTTAAAATATTGTTCAATACAAATATATAAATACAATTTTAAAAATAGTGTGGCAAAACATGGGACAAGAGATCATTGTTTAAACACCTAGTATTCTCTCACATTGGGGAACTGAGTTTTTAAAAACCTGAAGACAGTAAGTACTTTAAAACAGCCATTAAATAATGCTTTAAAGTAAAACCTTTTCTTTTCTTTTTCAGGATAAACTCAAAGCTGGCAATGCCCTAGAATTTTTGGGTCTTGAAAGGAAACAATTTGAATGACTGAATTTACTACAAAGGCAAATTTCAAGAAGACATTTTACCTTTGCTTTTAAATACATATCACATATGCATTATTGAAATCCTATTTTGAACTCTTTTATCCAGAAATAGAATATATCCAAATACTCTAAACTATTCATAACAAAAATTATTCTCATGTTTTTATTCTGAAAAACAGTACATTATTTCATGTGCAAATCAAAAATTATTTTCCTACAGCCTTTGAAATTAATGGCAGAAATAAAAAGCAAAATGCCATTAATGATTCATATGAAAAAAATAACAGATTCATCCTAGAGGGTTCATGTACGTTCTCTACCTTGAGCAAACATTTGTTAATAGGTCCCAAATAACCTGTTTTTAATCACTTTAAATACCTTCCATTAGCTCAGAAGTGGGCTGGAAATACTTTCGAGTCCAAAAAAAAAATACACATTTTCCATAATCTCTAGGAACTTACAGCCCAATTAAGGAGGCAAAATACATGTTTGTGGAATAATTACTAAGCAATAAAACACACATGTCACAGAATTTCAGTTAAGAAAAATTCATTTGATTCCAACTTTGGGCACATCTTCACAGAAGCTGGAACTCGAGTGAGTCTATAAAGATGAATAAAGCATGTTAAGAATTGGAAGATGGTAAATAGGAAGGCAAAACAATGCAAACATAGTTTCCATATGAATAAGAACTAATCTATTCTGGAGAAAAGTTTCAGTATGTAATTTACTTTTACTAGAAACTCTTTCCATTTGAAATATTGAACAGACTGTGTAAAGCAAGCTGTGGAGGTTGAACAGGGCAACACCAGGGTAGCCTGTTATACTCACTGCATGTCTATTCATTCCACCTGGTCTGCTGAAGATGAACTTGGTTCTGGGAGGGGTGATGAACATCTGTGGTTCATATACCTCTGGCTGAATTCTAAAACGTAATTTTTCAAAATTACCCGCTTGCTCTATTGTTGTTTTCTGGCTTGTTTTTTGTTTTCGTGTGGGGTTTTTGGCCTTGCTGTGCATGGCATGGGGGATCTTAGTTCCCTGACAAGGGGTTGAATCCATGCCCCGTGCAGTGGAAACACAGTCTTAACCACTGGACCACCAGGGAAGTCTCATCCTCTTGATTCATTCATACTTCTTTTCCCTCCTATTTATTAGTCAAGAGTTGAGTATGACATGTAATTTGTACTGATTTAATACTTGCTAAACTATACTCATCCTATTATTTTCTTTATTTTAGTCTATAACTCCATCTCCTTCTTGCTTCTGTTGCTTTCTAAGACTTTACCCACCCAACACTTTGCTTGTTACTCCAGTCTGCTTTAAAAGAAAAAGTTGAGTCAAACAGCAACATGAAGCATATGTTATTATTTTTTACTTTTCCATTCTTTAGGGGGAAATATCTTGTTTCTTTTTAAATATTCTGTATTTGAGCACTTTTAACATAGTGTTTGATGATTGCTTTATTATGAAAAGCAACCTGATCATCTCATTCAATGTAATTTTAACAGATATATAGATAAATACATAGTTTAAATAGATTTGGGGTATATTCATATTCACAGAGTATTTATGTGATATGCCAGGGTTGTAAGGCAGTTCCACACACTGGGGACATAGAAGTTAACAAAAAGGATAAAATCTGTTCTCTGATGAAACCTACAACCTGTAGGTAAGAAACTATAAATAAATAAAGGAGGGAGGACAAAGAAAGGAGAAATAGAAAGCAAGAGGGGAGGAGGAGGGAGGGAGGAAAGTTTTTTTATACTAAAAACATGATGCAGAAATTAAAACAAGAAGATGTATAGAATGACTCGGGGAAGGATGGGAGATAAAACATTAAGTTGTAGGACCAGAGAATACTTCTTTAAAGAGGACTTTGAACTAAGACTTGAGTAACAGAAAGAAATGGCCATGGAGAAGAGTATTCTGGGGAAGGGCTAGAGCAGCAAAGGCTCTGAGGCAGAAAAGAGCCAGGGCAGAGCTTGTGAGCAAGGGAGAAACAGGGATGAAACTGAAAAGCTATCCAGATGAGTAAGCTGTGGTCGAGAGTTTAGGTTTTCATATTAAGTTTTTTAGTAAGCCAGTGGAGTTTTTAAAATAGGTTTGTGACATGCTCTGTCTTAAATGTTTTTTAAAAACACATTAACAGCTCTGTAGAGAATTATTTTAAGGCATCAAGAAACAATGGTGACTTGGGCAAGAGCAGTAGAACAGGGACAGTGACATGGGGTCTCAGGGAGAAGCAACAGCACTTGATAAATGTGAGGACAAGGGCAAATGGGAAGGAAAAAAAATCAAGGCTGATTCCCAGGTGTCTGTGTGTGTGTGCACTATAGTTTGTTCAGTCTCTCACATTTGGACATTATATGTAATTTCCAATATTTTACAATTACAGATAATGCTGCAATAAAATTAGGTTCATTTGTCATATCACACTAAGGATAACTCCAACATAGATTTGATCAAAGATTTAACTCCAAGATAAGGTGGAACTATGCAGACACTAGAAAAGATGAGAAACTTCCTCTTTAATCCAAATATAAAGAAGGGCTTTCTAATGACGTCCTTTCTGCGCAGTAATTCTGGGGACATTTAGCCTCTGTAATGTAGCTAAGGCTATTAAACTCATCCATACTTTAACAGATGCCTTAATTCCTAGTTTTTTTTTCACTTGAGCATCTGGGTTGGTTTATCTTACCATCGTGAGGAAGACTGACAAAAACAGGTTTGGGAAGAAAGAGAATCAATAGCTCTGCTCTTGGACTTACTATATTTCAGGTGTGTCTTAGACATTTGAGTAGGAATGTCCAGAAGCAGTTAGGTACACTATTTTGGGGAGTTAAAGAGGGAAGTTGGGAAGAGGGCATCAGTGTATAGAAAGTATTTAAAGAAATGAGACCAGATGAAATCACCAAGAGAAAAAGTAAAGCAGAGAACCAAAAGAACCCAAGACTAATTACTAGGATTCACCAGCACTGGAAACTAAGTAGTGCTCAGTGAGGTAGAAAGAAAACCAGAAAAAAGTGTATTCAGAAGCAAGGGGGAGACAATGTTTCAAGAAGGCCTAATAGCTTTAGGCATTAAAAAAGAAAAAATATAAAATACTATGGTACTGGGCTTCTTTGGTGGTGCAGGAGCTAAGAATCTACCTTGCAATGCAGGGGACACAGGTTGGATCCCTAGTCTGGAAAGATCTCAATGCTTTGGAGCAACTAAGCCCATGAGTCACAACTACTGAAGCTCTTGCACCTTAGAGCTCATGCTCCACAACAAGAGAAGTCACTGCAATGAGAAGCCCATGCACCACAGCAAAGAGTAGCCCCCGCTCGCCACAACTAGAGAAAGCCCACGCACAACAGTGAAGACCCAGTGCAGACAAAACTAAAGATTTAAAAAAATATTTTCAATACGTTGGAACTTAGTACTTGGGGGCAGAATCATATGCTCTCCGTATAACTCAATCCCTTTATCTCAAAATAGTTCCAGTTCCTATAGTCCGAATACTGATCAATGGCATCACCCAGTCACTTAAATTTTCTCTTTCACCCACATCAAACCTGACATTAAGTCTGATAGATTCTGCCATTTTTATATCTTTCACTTATCTGTCTTCCCTAATGCTTCCAACTAGATTCAGGTCCTCAACTCTCGTCAAGATTATGATATTATCTCTTATGTATATTCCTGTTTCTTGGCTTACTCTGGCATAATTCACCTTCCACCTTATGGCCAGAAAAAAATTTCCAAGTATGTATCTGAAAGCATTGCTCTTTCTCTAGCTCTCTTTTAAATTCCTCAGGACCTAGAATGATGGTTTTCTAGGCTTTGAGATGTCATTAATCAGTATCATCCGCTTTTAAAAGTTGTACTGATATTGCTAATAGCAGACACTTCTCAATTTGAATTGCAATTGCTATCTTCCCACTAGACTGGAACTTCCTTGAGAGCAGAAACTATGACCTAATTCATTTGCATTCAACAGTATTTACTGAGGGTGCACTATGTACACTAGCTGCTGGGATACTGTAAGTAAAAACAAACATGGTTCCTGCCCTCAACTGCGCTTATAATCTAGTTAGGGAGACAGGTATCAAACAAGCAACAAATCAGTGTAAAATTGCTACTGTGACAAGAGCTAGGAAGGATACACACATAGCGTATGCTGCTGCTGCTGCTGCTAAGTCGCTTCAGTCGTGTCCGACTCTGTGCGACCCCACAGACGGCAGCCCACCAGGCTTTTCCGTCCCTGGGATTCTCCAGGCAAGAACACTGGAATGGGTTGCCATTTCCTTCTCCAATGCATGAAAGTGAAAAGTGAAAGTGAAGTCACTCAGTCATGCCCGACGCCTAGCGACTACCAGACTCCTCCGTCCATGGGATTTTCCAGGCAAGAGTCCTGGAGTGGGTCCATTAGAGTTGGGGAGAGAATTTTCAGAACTGTTGCTTCAGCTGGATTCTGAAGAGCAGACAACAGCTAAAAGGTAGAGAGGCAAAGAGGAAAGGGAAGATCACAGAGGGAAGAGCATAGATGAAAGCCTTGTAGCAGGAGAGAACACAGCAGAAAAGGATACCACTGGGGCTGGAGGTGAGAAAGCAAGCTATTCTTGGTACAAAGAGACAAGATTACATGGGGCTATACATTGGTTTGAGGAATTTGATCTATCAAAAGGCTGTGAGGTTTTTATTAGGATATGTCAGGGAATGTTTAACAGTAGGATTCCTGTGTGCTGTTTCCTGTCTCTCTTGAGCCCTCTGTTCCTTATCCGTTCCTATCAGGAACGAGTGGAGAGGCAAGCCGCTCCCAGGACTGAGATTAAAGAGATGGGATGCTTGCCTAGGATTTCCTTCATTAGCTTTTCCATATGGCGAAAGGGATGATTTACGATCCTCTTTTGATATGGATTGTCTTTTGGCTTTATGGCCTCTATTACTCCTTGTTTCCTTGGTAACTTGTAAAGTCTGGTCTTTTGATCTTTATCTGAAGAAGCTACCTTGTAATAAGGTATATATACTCATACAGAGTTCAATAAAGGACCCTTGTTCCGCTAAAGACTTGGGTCCCCGTGTCCTTCTTTATCTCTTTCTCTTTCTCTATCTCTCTTTCTGGCTGATTCTCTGGAGCGTGGAGCCTGCCGAGCTCATTTTCCTGCCCAGGCTTTCAAGACCTCTCAAGACCTCTTGAGAGGGCGCCCTCTGCCTACGTGAATGGTACAAGCCCTGTCCTAGGGTTTTGTTGGTTTTCTGCATAACCCAGGGAATATTAGCCTCTTTCCTTCTTTCATTTTCTTATTGTTGACTCCAGACCACCAGATTCCGGTCCATTAAAGGACCGAAACAAGGATATAACTAGTTGAAATTTGAAAAGACCCTCCTGACCCTAAAACAGCACTTCAGTTCAGTTCAGTTGCTCAGTCGAATCCGACTCTTCACGACCCCATGAATCACAGGATGCCAGGCCTCCCCGTCCATCACCAACTCCCAGAGTTCACTCAGACTCACGTCCATTGAGTCAGTGATGCCATCCAGCCATCTCATCCTTGGTCGTCCCCTTCTCCTCCTGCCCCTAATCCCTCCCAGCATCAGAGTCTTTTCCAATGAGTCAACTCTTCGCATGAGGTGGCCAAAGTACTGGACTTTCAGCTTCAGCATCATTCCCTCTAAAGAAATCCCAGGGCTGATCTCTTTCAGAATGGACTGGTTGGATCCCTTGCAGTCCAAGGGACTCTCAAGAGTCTTCTCCAACACCACAGTTCAAAAGCATCAATTCTTCGGCACTTATCACACCCAAAATCTCAAAAATTTCTCAAGAAAACCCCCCTTTTAGGCTTTTCTCTCCCTTCTTATCTAGTATATGTACTTCACCAAAACATACTCATAAGGGGAAAAAAATCCCACCACCATCAGATTCCAAAGGACAACTCTTCATAGTCATCCAAGTATTTCTCTTCCTTGGACTGGACCCTTCTCCAAATTTTCTATCTCCCCTATAAAGGAAGCCAGTTCTAATTCAACCCAATATTTATTACCCAACCAGAAAATTTGCACCTATATTCATTGAAAAGAATGATACAAATGAATTTACAAAACAGAAACTCACAGACATAGAAAACAAATTTATGGTTACCAAAGGGGAGAGGGATAGGTTGGGAGACTGGGATTGACACATACACACTATTGTACACTAAACAGATAACCAACAAGGACCTACTGTATAGCATAGGAAACTATACTCAATATTTTGTAATACCCTATGAGAGAAAATAATATGAAAATGAGTATATAAATATAAATAAAATATTATATATAAATAAAATGTTGTTGTTTAGTTGCAACATCATATTTTACTTAGGACTCTTTTGCAGCCCCATGAACTGTAGCCTGCCAGTCTCCTCTGTCCATGCAATTTTACAGGCAAGAATACTGGAGTGGGTTGCCATGCCCTTCTCCAGAGGATCTTCCTGACCCAGCGATCAAACCCATGTCTCCTGCATTGGCAGGCACATTCTTTACCTGGGAGGCCCAAAATAAATACATACAAACATAAATAAATATTTACTTATTTAAATGTAATTGGGTAGACCAAAGTTTGTTCAGCTTTTTCCATAACATCTTATGGAAAAATCTGAACAAATATTTTGGCCAACCCAATATATAGCTGAATCACTGTGATGGACACTTGAAACTAATCAACTAACTAATCAGCTATAGTTGATATCATAAATCAACTTACTTCCATTTAAAATATATATATTCAATTCAGTTCAGTTCAGTCGCTCAGTCGTGTCCGACTCTTTGCAACCCCATGAATCGCAGCACGCCAGGCCTCCCTGTCCATCACCATCTCCCGGAGTTCACTCAGACTCACGTCCATCGAGTCCGTGATGCCTGCCATCCAGCCATCTCATCCTCGGTCGTCCCCTTCTCCTCCTGCCCCCAATCCCTCCCAGCATCAGAGTCTTTTCCAATGAGTCAACTCTTTGCGTGAGGTGGCCAAAGTACTGGAGTTTCAGCTTTAGCATCATTCCTTCCAAAGAAATCCCAGGGTTGATCTCCTTCAGATTGGACTGGTTGGATCTAATTACTTAAGATGAATTTAATTAAAATCAATACCAACTTCATATTTGCTTAGCTTACAAAGAATCTGAGGCTTTTTTTGAATGAAAATTGAACAAAACTGAATAGAAGTTTCCATTTCTGAATATAAAACACTGCTCACTTTTATCAGATACCTAATAAAAAATTTTAAGTTCATTTTTAAGAAGTCAATCCACAAACATGGTAGAAGAGTTCAAAAGCATTAAATTCAATGTATGTCACCCAGAGGGAGCCAATTTTATCTGTATATGTGTATTCTCGTAATCTATAATTATACAAGTACTGACTATGCCAAAGCCTTTGACTGTGGGGATCACAATAAACTGTGGAAAATTCTGAAAGAGATGGGAATGCCAGACCACTTGACCTGCCTCTTGAGAAATGTGTATGCAGGTCAGGAAGCAATAGTTTGAACTGGACATGGAACAACAGACTGGTTCCAATTAGGAAAAGGAGTACATCAAGGCTGTATATTGTCATCCTGCTTACTTGTATGCAGAGAACATCATTAGAAACTATGGGCTGGAAGAAACACAAGCTGGAATCAAGATTGCCAGGAGAAATATCAATAACTTCAGATATGCAGATGACACCACCCTTATGGCAGAAAGTGAAGAGGAACTAAAAAGTCTCTTGATGAAAGTGAA
The DNA here is from genome assembly GCA_006408695.1 of Aepyceros melampus. NCBI lineage: Eukaryota > Metazoa > Chordata > Mammalia > Artiodactyla > Bovidae > Aepyceros > Aepyceros melampus. The sequence goes on from SJXQ01000188.1 coordinate 558,459, forward strand.
AGAGGAGGTAAAAAAGTTGGCTTAAAGCTCAACATTCAGAAAACTAAGATCATGGCATCTGGTTCCATCACTTCAAGGGAAATAGATGGGGAAATAGTGGAAACAGTGTCAGACTTTATTTTATGGGGCTCCAAAATCACTGCAGATGGTGACTGAAGCCATGAAATTGAAAGACGCTTACTCCTTGGAAGGAAAGTTATGACCAACCTAGATAGCATATTCAAAAGCAGATGCATTACTTTGCCAACAAAGGTCCGTCTAGTCAAGGCTACGGTTTTTCTAGTGGTCATGTGTGGATGTGAGAGTTGGACTATAAAGAAAGCTGAGCACCAAAGAATTGATGCTTTTGAACTGTGGTGTTGGAGAAGACTCTTGAGAGTCCCTTGGACTGCAAGGAGATCCAACCAGTCCATCCTAAAGGAGATCAGTCCTGGGTGTTCATTGAAAGGACTGATGCTGAAGCTGAAACTCCAACACTTGGGCCACCTCATGGGAAGAGTTGACTCATTGGAAAAGATCCTGATGTTGGGAGGGATTGGGGGCAGGAGGAGAAGTGGGCAACAGAAGATGAGATGGTTAGATGACATCACCGACTCGATGGACATGAGTTTGGATAAACTCCAGGAGTTGGTGATGGACAGGGAGTCCTGGAGTGCTGTGATTCATGGGGTCGTAAAGAGTCGGACACGACTGAGCAACTCAACTAAACTGAAGCTGGCTTAGGGCTTCCCAGATGGTGCTAGCAGTAAAGAACCCACATGAAAATGCAAGAGACTTAAAAGATGTGGGTTCAGTCACTAGGTTGGGAAGATTCTCTGGAGGAGGGCATGTTAGCAACCCACTCTAGTATTCTTGCATGGAGAATCCCATGGACACAGGAGCCTGGAGGGCTCCAGTCTGGTCCACAAGGTCACAAAGCGCTGGATATGACTGAAGTGACTTAGCAAGTAAGTGAACTTCAGTTTGGATGCATTATAAAACTCTGTAGTTATATTCCCTTCCCCACCGATGTTGTTATGTTTTTGATGTACAATTTACATCTTTTTATCTTGTGTGTCTCTTAACAAGTTTTTGTAGTTATTTTTACTACTTTGTCTTTTAATCTTCAAACTTTGAAAGTACTTAACCTATCACCTTTACAACTTTATTCTGATTTTTCCTACATAAGTTACCAGTGATAATAATCCTCTGTTTTCCTGCAGCCAATTAACACTCTTTTGTTTCAGCTTAAAGAAGCCCTTTTAACATTTCTTGTAAGGCCAGTATAGTGGGGATGAACTCCATTACCTTTTGCTTGACTGGAAAACTCTCTCCTTCAACTCCTAAGGACAGCTTTTCTGGTAGAGTATTCTTGATTGGCAGCTTTTCTTCTTTCAGCACTTTGATGCCTTCTTTTTAATAGGGGACTAGTATTTCATTGTATAGATATATCAAACTATTCAGTCCTCAAATCATGAATGGTCATGCTTCCAGTCTTTTAAAATTGCAAACTACTACTAAGAATGCCCTTAAATGATGTTGAACATCTTTTCAAATGTTTATTTGCCATCTGTATCACTTCTTTGTGAAGTATCTCTTCAGATCCTTTGCCCTTTTTTGGGGGTGGGGCCACTTAGCATGTGGGATCCTAGTTCCCTGATGAGAAATGGCACTCATGTCCTCCTGTATTGGGAGTGCAGAGTCTTAACCACTGGACCACCAGGGAAGACCCACCCCCCTGCTTTGCCCATTTACAAATTGGGTTCTTTGTTTTCTTGCTGAGTTTTAAGAGTTATTTGCATATTTGGAACACAAGTCCTTTATTAGAAAGTGTTTTACAAAGATGTTTTCCTTGTATTTTCACTCTCTTAACTGTCTTTCACAGAGCAGAAGTCTTTAATTTTAAAAGTCCAACTTAATTTTTTCTTTCATGGATCATCTTTTGGTGTTGTATCTAAAAACCCACTGCCAAACAAAGTCATCTAGGTTTCCTCCTGTTATATTCCAGAATTTTTAAAGCTTTGCATTAGACATTTAGGGATATGATTTACTTAAAATTAATTTTTGTTAAAGTGAGGTTTTTGAGATTTGTGTGGGTTTTTTTGCCAGATGGATGTCCAGTTGTTTCAGCGCTATTTGTTGAAAAGATGATCTTTTCTCAGTTTAAGTGCCTTTGCTCCTTTGTCAAAGATCAGTTGACCATATTTCTACAGGTCTATTTCTGGGCTCCTTATTCTGCTCCACTGATGTATGAGTATTATTTTGCCAATATACACTGTCTTTCATACTGTAGCTTTGAGGTTGGGTAGAGCTCATTCCACTTCTTTGGTACTGAGTAGGCTATTTTGGGTCTTTTGTCTATCCATATAAACTTTAGAATCAATTAATACTTATCTATAAAAGAACTTGATATATTTTTTATTGAGATTGCATTGAATTTATAATGAAGTTGGGAAGAACTGACATCTAGTGATGTTAATTCATGGAATCCATGAACTCACAATATCCTTCCACTCATATCTACTTTCTTTAATGATAGCTTTATAGTTTTCTATAAACAGATCCTGTACATATTTTAGATTCACATCTAAGTTTTATTTTTAATAAATGATATTGTTTTTAGCTTCAAATATCAATTATACATGGCTGGTACACAGGAAAGTAACTGACTTTGTATATTATAATCCTGCTATAGTCACTTACCAGTTCCAGTTTTTTTTAATACTCTTTAAGATTTTCTACATGAACAATTATGTTACTAGGAACAAAGTCAGTTTTCTTTCTTTCTTCCTGATCTGCTTAGCTTTGATTTCCTTTTCTTACAGGACTTCTAGGACAACTTTGAAAGGAGTAATGAGACGGGAGTCATGCTTTAGTAGGAAAGTTTCTCACCATTAAGCATGATGCTAGCTCTAAGGTTGTTGCAACTTGACTAAATTGCAGAAGTTCTCTTACATCCCTAGTTTGTTAGAGCTTTTATCATGAATGAGCGTTCAAGGTAGACACTTTTTAAGTGTTGCTTTCAGTCAATCTGCCCTGGAACTTCTAAGCAAGGTAGGTAAGAAAGTAAGATATTTAGACAACCGTTCACGCCGGTGACTACCAAAATACCTCAATACTGTGTGTGACGCGGGGGCGGGGGGTGGGGGGGCAGGCAAAGCCACGATACATCAGTACACTGAGCATCGGAGCCCCAAAACGATGACAAAAGCCTGGAGATTTAATCAATAACTCAATGAAAGTACCAGTTGCCTTTAGAACTATGTCTTCCTGTGCTCTAATCTTTGGCAAATAGGAGCCTGGTGGGGTTACCGTTTAAGAGATCGCCAATGTCGGACAGGACTTAACAACAAAAATTTAAAACTTGGAGAATTATTCACACAATAGGCGTTGGCTCAAAGCCAGAGACGCACCCACTTCCAGGGTGGAGCTCTGCGGAATTTTCTTGCAGGGACAGGAGAAAGGGTTAATGAATAGTGTTACCATATTTAACACTGATAATTTTTTTCCTCAGTTGTTTTTACAACATCTGCTTCTCTTCAAACTTCTCTTTAAAATCACAGATTTTAAAAAACCACCACCGAAACGGACTCGAAACCTAGTTTGGAAATCAAGATACTCTGATTGCTAATTGGATAACCTTTGGCAGGCAATAAAACCCTCCGCCTGCGTAGTCGTGGAATTCAAACAAGATAATGTACAGGGAAAGCACTGAAGTGCAGCACAAACTGGGAGCGTCTTTTCCTCTGCGCCCTTTCTCAGGTAGGTCCCTGCCAGAGCCACCCGTTGGGCGAAGGCTGTCCGCCTGCCACTTGAAAGTAGGGAGCCTACGATATTGCGCAGACCGACGCTGTGAAAAAAGAGAAGATGTGCCGCACGACTGCGACACAGGAAGGTTTTGTTTTTTGTTTTTTTTTCCCAAGCGCTGCCAGACTCCAGATTCCAGCATCGCCGGAATTTGAGAGTTCACGCCCAGGACACAGGGCGCAGCCGCGTGCCCGCCTCTCTCGTCACCCGACCCAAAACCAGTCTCTCCCTTTTCTCCTCCACGCCCTTAGCCCAGCCAATCCTAGTCCCGGCGTGCACCGCGCCGACCTTTTCCTTCCAGCCGACCCCACCTCCGGCGCCTCCAAATGACAAGCGGCGCGGAGCATTATGGTCCCGTGCGCGAGAGCGAGGATAGAGGCAGGAAAGAGAAAGCAAAACGCTTGAGCGAGCCGATAGGGCGGTCCCCGCGCACGCGCACGCACGGCGACGGGGGTGAAAAGGGGCGGTGCCTGGTCTACGGCGAGCGGAGTGGGGCGGGGTCGCGCGGCCTTGGCGGGGAGTCCGCGAGCCCAGAGGGGCGGGGGGTGGGTGAGGGAGCGGGCGGAGGAGGAAGTGTCATGGCGTCGGGCCGTGGAGCTTCTTCTCGCTGGTTCTTTACTCGGGAACAGCTGGAGAACACGCCGAGCCGTCGCTGCGGAGTGGAGGCGGATAAAGAGCTCTCGTACCGCCAGCAGGCGGCCAACCTCATCCAGGAAATGGGACAGCGTCTCAATGTGTATCCTTTCTTATTCTTGGCCTTCCGCCGCTCACGCCCTGTCCCTCTCACTACTCGCCCGGTCGCCGGGCCTGGTGCCCCGCGAACATGGCGCCGTCGCCTCGGCCTTTGCTGGGCCTCGGCCGCGCCGTAAGGGAAGGCAGGTTCGGGTTCGGCAGGCCGCGAGCGACCGGAGGAGGGGAGACCGGGAATGCGGGCCGGGAGGCTGCGTTGTGTAATCTGTTTGGGGCCGCGCGTGGTGGCGGCGGGGGATGGGAGGGCCGCCCAGACGAGAGGGGGCTTTTAGGGATTATCGCAGAGAAGAGGCGGTTGCTTCGACTTCTCGTCCGAGAAGGGCTTGCGAGGTAGTGTTCTCAGCGAATTTGATGGCGGTTCTCTCGTACCTGGGGAGCGCACGGTTGACTAGGTTTTGTATGGGTGTGCGCTCGCCTGTTTGAACTCTGATTTGGGGTTTAGTCAGCCGTAGCCATTGATCAATCCTTCCTGGACTCGCTTAATTTCAATATTAGAGCGAAATGCTCGGCATTTGTTGTTACTGTTAGTATTACCATTTCGGTGTGGAGCCTTTTATAACCGCCAGCCCCCACCCCACCATCTGTGGGTATTTATTTATTTATTTACTTATTATTACAGTTTGGGGATTGGTTTTGAGTGAACGGGTGGCATTGGAAAAGGACCGTAGATCGGATATTTTCCTTCAAAATTGTTTTGGAAAGAGATCTTGTTTTTCTCCAGTATTTCCTAAATGTTACCTTCCAGCTCTCAGCTTACAATAAACACTGCGATTGTTTATATGCACAGGTTTTACATGCACCATTCTTTCACCAAATTCAGTAGATATGTAAGTACTATTTTATTGCACTATTTTATTGTTTGTTAGTTTTTGCTGCAACCAAATTTTAAGGTACAGTCGATACGTAGAAAGGAGTTGGTCGTGGATTTTACTACTGTATTTAGTGTTCCAAGTTAACAGTGTAGTTGAATGGCTTGATGAACATTTTGCTTCAAATGCGCGGTTTCTGGTTCGTTGGTTTGTTAGTTTTTTAATTTGGGATGACAAGCTGCCAGGCGCTGTGTCAAGCTCTGCCGGCTCTTTTGAGCTGAGAGATAAATCAGAATCATTTCTTTTCTCAAACAGTGTTTATTACATTTGTATGCATTTAAGTTTTATGTTCGACATTTAAACAATTTCAGGTGGTAATGTACAATGTGATGGGGAGACGCGGTCATCTGGACGCATATTGTTTCAAATAGTGGGAATTGGGCTTAGTTTAATTGCAATGTTGTTTTGTAATAATCCTTTGAAAGAACTATTTTGCTATTTTAGAAAAAATATTTCACTTGTTAACACAATTTAAGTTGCCAAACGTTATTTATCACAATTTAGCATTAGTTGTCTACTTAAATTTTCGGTGATTTGAATTGTATCTTGCTTCAGACAAAACTATGTCGTGTGTGTATAATTAGTTTGAAGTACGTCTTACCTTGCAATACTAAGGTACTGATTTGGAACATATACTGTAAATCTGTGTGTCACAAATTGAGTAGTGGCTTTTAGTTGCAATTTTAAATTATGAAACAGGGCAGTTGGATGGGTGCTTTTTTCAGAGAAATACGGTACTGTGTTGAACCTGTTAACAAAGAAAACTGCATATCATTTAGAAATACTTAACTCTAAGGTAAATATTTTACCTTATTTCTCACCATGTTTTTTTGCTCACAGCTATTATTAGAATGTTACTCTGAAAGGTGTGTGGAAAAATTGACCATGGAAGACTTCACGCACGATTGTTATTTAGACCTTTTAAGAAAAACAGTTTTTGAAAAGGTTCTTTTTTTGAATTGGAAGAAAGGAAAAGTTTCATAGTTTAGATTGATTCCTATATTAATCTTTTCTGATCGTAAATCTGACTTGGTTTATCAGATTGGCATATAGGTTTATCTTAGAAACAGTATACATTTCTTATATACGTTTTGCTCTCTTGCAGTCTCCATAGCTTCTACTCTTCATCTTTTAAATCTGCATGATTCTTGTTCTGTTTTTATTTCCCTAGTTATTTCTTGTGCATAGAACTTAGATCAGTGATAGTGTTGGGAAGAGAGAGGAAACCTTTTTGATAGTAATATTTAGATTGAGAGAAACAGCATTTTTATTTAAATCGTCTTCTAAGGCAGTAGTGAAATGATAAATACTAATATGAATATGACTTAAGTAGCCCTGGAAAATACTTGTAGGAGTCACAAATTAAAATGGTTCTGGAAATTCTTTGTGTGGCTGCGGATGCCTATTTGCTTGCTTTTCTACTTCAGTAATGATTTCACTACAAGACTACACTTCTCATTTTGAACCGTCCCTCTTTCATAATTTGTCTCTATGACCTTTTTGGTATGCTTTAAAGCAAATGCTTACAGCCAAAATTCACAGCTGTAACTTTAAATTTACTGGTGAAGCCCAGGTCGCTGGCATTCTAACTCTTGTTATTTTGTTTAAATGCCATCATTTAGTAAGAAAGCCAAAGTACTCATTTTTATTACCCTACTTTCTGTCTTATGTGTGTATAAAGGCAAACCTCAATGTTGTACAGAGTTGTTATTAGCAGAATAATTGAAATCTGATGTTTCTGTTTTGAGACGTAAATGCACTCTTCATTTCTAACCATTGTCTTTTTTACCTTTGCTATTATATCAAAAGTGGTTTTAATATTTATGTTGGTGCACTTGCAACAATTGCACAGCCTCACTCTTTTATCTTTTTTCCTATTCTTTTAGGGTGAAGGGGGTGGTCTCAAATTGAATGTGAGTCACTTTTAAATTCATATTTTGCCACATTATTGGGAAAAGTTTTCTTATAAGGCTATAATGGAATGTCATAGTAAACTTTAAAAAATTTTAAGTCATTACAAAGTAAATTAAACACAATTTGGTAAATTAAACCATAACAAGCTTAAATTTAAAGATACTGGTGACAAAATATATCCCATTTTATAATAAATATGCCTTCATTATATTAAAATATTTATGTGGCTTTATTTTTTTCTCACATTGACAAATTTAAAAGTAAAAAATCCCCTAAAGGTCAAGTTGCTCTTGTGTTAAAAATCAGTGTCAACAGAGCTGTCTTTCATCATTGTGGGTTTCTCTTTTTAGAAGGTTGGCTTGCTATGAGCAGGAAATGAGTTTTATATATAACCTAATTACATAAATCTATCTTTTGCTCACTGGATGCAGTAAGATTTATGTAATTAAGATTAGTAATTGAAGAATGGCCTTGCTGGATCAAGCTCAAGATGAATCTAGTAAAGTGTATAAAAAAAAGCTCTGGAACCAACAGTGCCTCCAAAGTATATCCTTTGGGAGAGCATTGTCCCCTGTGTCAGTCATAGAGCACATATTGACTCAGCTTCTCCTAGAAACTCTGTTCATTAGTTTGTTTGGTTAGTCAAACTTACAATGCACTTGTTTCTTGGGTTAATTCAAAGTCTTATGAGTTCTTTTAAGATGAGGTTGTAAAGAGCACATTCTTAGTATTTTTATTGGTCATTGTCTAGTTTCCTAGCATTTCTCCAGTTCATGGGGTCATTTTAATCTTCTCTTTACTTTCTTGAGATCTGTTGCCTCTTTCTTGAACTGCAGCAATTGAAACATTTATGCCAAACTTAAAGTATTTTATTAGTTTAAGGTATCAAATACATGGTTAGTTAAGGGCGGTATTCAGAACTAATGATTTTTGACTTCTAAGAGTGCGTCATCAATGTCATATCTGAGTTTCACTAAATACATCTAAAAATTAGCTGATAAGCATAAAAGAACTTGTATTTGCTTGTGCTGAAAAATGATTACCACTTTTTGCCTTCAATCTTAATCGTTCTCAGTTGACTTGGCTCTTGACAGTAGATAGCATTTGAAAATTTAAAGATGTTCTTTTAGCATTCTTTTCCTTCTCTGTAAAGACTTAAATGATTTAAAGGAAAGCCATTCTTATATCTATCTAGAAAGTTGCCCATAGTCTTGATTGTTTGTCCTATAATAAAGCATTCTCCCATTCTGATTTTTAATAATAATCTTTGCATCAAAATTTATTCAAGATGGCAGGGCACAGCTGTCGCATGCAGAATCTTAGTTCTCAGACGAGGGATCAAACCTGGGCCCTCTATATTGGCTGCTAGAGTCAACCACTGAACCACCAGGCAAGTCTGGTGCAAGATATTTTTTTTTAACAGTAGATTTCACCCAACTATTGCTTATTTATACTCAAATTGCTCATAAAATTGCCATAAAAAATTGCCATTTGTGAAAGAAAACCAACATTTTCATAGAATTGGTTAGCTAAGGAATTTGTTTAAATGTTTATTGTGAAAGATGTAAATTTCTGTCAAGCATAGGAATATAAATAAAGTTAAATGTAAAAATTTACCACCACCACCCCTCAGCATTCAGGCTAGAAGGTGAGCACCGTAAGGACAAGGGGTGTTTGTTTATTTCTTTTCTTTTTTGGTTATATTCACCATTACCTCACATGAACTAGATATTCAGCAATGGTTTGTCAACAGAATGGATCAAATCTTGTTGCTTCACAGGTGTGTTGAATGAATTCTTCTGTATTTTCCTCTATATACATTCTCCCCATGTAGATACATTTAAAGTGTTTTATTATTTGAAAATTAACAGACATGGGCTAAATGAAATGGTAGAAAAGGGGCTATGATAAACCTCCCTCCCATCTAAGTGTCTAAGCCCCGTGCCCTACATCATGTGCTGTTCATTGTTTTTGTGTGCCCTTTCAGAAATACTTTTTGCTTGTGCAAACATTTGTGTGTATCTTTATCAGCAGAGGAAAGGGTTTTTGTTTGTTTTTTCACAGGCATTGGATCCAGCACATAGCAGCAAGTATAAAAACATACAGAACTGGACTGATCCCAGTTGGGAACAGATGTGGCTGTTTCTGGAGAAGGAATTTTTAAGGTGGCACTAGAAAAGGATGGTGTAGATTTACCTAGTGGCTCTCAGCCAGAGGCAGTTTTGCCCACCACCTATTTAACCACGTTTGGAAACATTTTGGTTGTCACAACTAGGGGAAGGGGTACTACCTATACATAGTGAGTAATAGAAGCCAGAGATGCTGCTAAACATCTTACAGTGCACAGGGCTGCCCGCTAAAGCCAAGAAGTACCTGGTATAAAACGTCAGTAGTGCTAAGGCTGAGAAAACTATGGGCTAACCTAAAGAGTTAAGGAGACTAAAGCTATGTTATCCTTACTAGATTAATTTTGAGTGTTTGGTGAATTTTATATGATCTAGTAAGAAATTGCCTATTCATCTGTAATTCCTCAAGGACCTTAAGAACAAAGATCAATTTGTGATCTTTTTCTAATTTAGGGCTTAAGGGAAACATTTTTGATATTCCTAAAATTTAAAGTTTAAATTTAGTTTGCCTTTCTGTGAAGTACTAATGTGTTCCTTAGCCTCTTATTTGAGCTTTTTGTGGATTTCTTATCATGTTAGCAAATATTTTAGTAGTTTGTCTTCTAATTCTGTTTATGGTGGTTTTTGACATAATTTTTTTTTTGTTATTCAAACATACCAGCCTTTAATTTTGCTTTATTTCATTACTTTTATTTTTATCTGGAGATAAGTGTCTACTTGATTCATTTACTGGTTTCATGGGAAGAGTTTCTTGGGCTTCTGTGTTTGTTTTTCCTCCTTAGTTAATTTTGGTGTGTTGTTCTTAAATATTTATCTGAAGTTGGTTACCTTCTTATTGCAAATAAGGAAGAAAAGAATCATAAAGGTTAAACACTTTGTCTGATGTCACACAGCAACAGAGTGACAGAAGCAAAATTCTCACCCAGATCTAGACTCCATTGTTCATGCAGTTATCACTATTTCTGCCTCAAGTATCTGTTGTTAGGAATCTTTTCATAGCCTTGAAATTTATCACTGAAAGCAGTACATATAAAGCTTTTTGCATTGTGCCAGTAGTGATTCACCAGCTTCCTGCATGAGAATTACCAAAGTGTTCCTTTAAAATATGCTTTAGTGAACTATATCTTAAACCTGTGTAATCAGGATACTTGTGGTGAGACCTGGGATCCTCTCTCTTACTGTTAAGGTAACACTGATATCTGCTAAAGTTGAAGATTGTTCATTTTAATTTTGATTTCTCCTCTGTGTCTCATAATCCATTATACAGTCAGCCCTCTGCATCTGTGGGTTCAACCAACCGTGGATTGAAACTATTTGGGAAAAATTCGACATTTCCAAAAAGCAAAACTTGTGTTTACCCCACACCAGCAGCTCTTAATATTTACATAGGAATTGTATTATAAGTAATCTGGAAGTGATTAAAAAAATAGAGAAGGATGTGGATAGGATATATGCCAGTACTACACCATTTTATATAAGACTTGAGCATCCATGGGTTTTGGAATCTGTGGAAGGATCCTGGAACCAATCACTCCTGTGGCTACTGAGCGATAGCTGTACAGTGGCCATATATTCTGGGATCTAAATCAGGATGTATTTTAATTCCTTTAGCTGCTAGAATAAAATGTCTTTGAAATCTGAGTGGTGGTTTATATTATAGTTCACTTCTACTTCTGCCTTTTAATTTTGTTTTTTAAGATTTATTTCCTTGGGTGCACCGGGTCTTGGTTGCAGTACTTGGGATCTTTTTTTTTTGCCATGTGTGGAATCTTTAGTTCTGGCATGTGAACCTTTAGTTGAAGCAGTGAGATCTAGTTCACTGACCAGGGATCGAACCCTGGGCCCCCTGCATTGGGAGCGAAGAGTCTTCACCACTGGACCACCTGGGACGTGCCTGCCTTTTAATTTAATAAGCAGTTAGTCTAAGAATAATCTTAGGTTCAAAATCCACTAATACTACTGGGAAATATCATAGTGCTGTCTAGTAGAACATCTGCGGTAATGGACGTATTCTGTTTCTCTTGATGTTCAGAATGATATATACTGACCAAACATGTTTCCTGCATTGAGACTATTAGACTAGATGGTTTCTAGATTCTTTTTAAGCTGTAAATATTGTGGATGAAACTTTATTAAGATCTCACTGTGTAATATGCACTTCACTTAGGGCAGCTGAAGTATTACCCTTCTGAAGAAACAGATGTGGTTACTAAGTTACTTGTCCAGAAAGAAAGCAGCCATTATGTGATTGGCATTTGAACTCAGATCTTTTGCCTAATCCCATGCTGTTCTCACTTTTGTCTAATATGTTTAAGAAATGTCCCTAATGTGTTTAAGAACTAGGGTGCAGTAATTATTGATGCTGGTGATTTCTAAGGAGATGAGTATACAAGTGAATAATGAAAATACTCTCAGATTTTGATTTACTTATCGTGTTGTACAGAATCCAGTGAAATCCTCTTTTGAATTAGGCGGGACATTCTTCTTTCAGCCATACATCAGTCTTAGCATTTACTGCACATCCCTGTTTTCCCATGTGGTGCATTCCCTTCACTTTTCATGTGATCCGGACCTGTCAGGTTGTGCGACTAAGCTAAAGTTCCAACTCTGTAAAAACATTCCCCAGATAACGCTGCTCTTTTTTCTTTTTCTGACCTTATCCTTTGGGTCTTATTCACATTCTGTTGCATTTTATCTATTTGGTGTCATTTAGTTCTGTAGCATAACTGCATATATGAAATGAAGTGGGTTTCTGTTTTGTTTTGGAGGGCGGTTTTGGCCACATGGCACGTGGGATCTTAGTTCCACCAGGGATCAAACAACTTGGTCTCCCCCACCCCCCTAGTGGAAGCAGGGAGGAAGTGGGTTTTAAAACAATTAAAAATTGTTATAAAATGAAACACAAACATATAAAAGCACTAAATATATAGCTTAGTGAATTATTATAAGGCAGACAACTTTGTAACTATTACTCAAGCAAGGGAACTTTGATTAGTTAGCCCAGAATTGCCTTCATGTGCCCTATCCCAGTGTCAACCCTTTCCCTCCCTACACAAAGGGACAGAAACTCTACAATCCTTGACTATTATTAAAGATTTGACAGGTTTCCTGTCTCAAAGTACAGGTTTCCCCTCCATCCCTTTCTTTCACTTGAATTTTGTCTGTTGACAGACCTAGGACATTTAACCTATAGAGTCTCCACCTGTCTGAATTTTGCTTATTGTATGCTCATAGTACAGTTTATTGTTTTCCTTTGTTCTTGTTGTTCAGTTGCTCAGTCATGTCCAACTCTGTGCGACCCCATGGACTGCAGCAAGCCAGGCTTCTCTGTCCTTCACTGTCTCCCGGAGCTTGCTCAAATTCCTGTCCATGGAGTCGGTGATGCCATCCAACCATCCCATGCTCTGTCATCCCCTTCTCCTTCTGCCTTCAATCTTTCCCAGCAGTAGGGTCGTCTTCTGTCAGTCGGCTCACATCAGGTGACCGAAGTGTTGGAGCTTCAGCGTTAGTCTTTCCAATGAATATTCAAAGTAACATTCTTATAGGATGGACTGGTTTGATCTCCTTGCAGTCCAAGGGACTCTCAGCAGTCTTCTCCAGCACCACAGTTTGAAAGCATCAATTCTTTGTTGCTCAGCCTTTATAGTCCAGCTCTCACATCTGTACATGACTACTGGAAAAGCCATAGCTTTAACTACACTGACCTTTGTTGGCAAAGTATTGTCTCTGCTTTTTAATATGCTGTCTAGGTTTGTCAAGATCTTCCCTGTAGCTCAGATAGTAAAGAATCTGCCTGCAATGCAGGAGACCTGGGTTCAATCCCTGGGTCAGGAAGATGCTCTGAAGAGGAACGGCAACCCACTCCAGTATTCTTGCCTAGAGAATCCCATGGATAGAGGAGCCTGACAGGCTACAGTACATGGGGTTGCAAAGAGTTGGACACGACTGAGCAACTAACACACACACACAAGGTTTGTCATAGCTTTTCTTCCAAGGATCAAGCATCTTTTAATTTCATGGCTGCAGTCACTATCTGCAGTGAGTTTGGAGCCCAAGAAAATAGTCTGTTAGCATTATTTCACCATCTATTTGCTGTGAAGTGACAGGACCGGGTGCCATGATCTTAGATTTTTGAATGTTTAGTTTTAAGCCAGCTTTTTCACTCCTCTTTCACCACCTTCAGGAGGCTCTTTAGTTCCTCTTTGCCTTCTGCCGTAAGGGTGGTGTCGTGTGCATATCTGAGGTTATTGATATTTCCCCTGGCAATCTTGATTCCAGCTTGTGCTTCATCCTGCCCGGCATTTCACTTGATGTACTTTGTTCTTGTATTCCCTGAAAATTGCCAGCTGGGTCCAGAAATTTGATCAGACCCATGTTAGATCCCTTTGACAAGACTACCAGTGCTGTTACATTCTTCAATCAGGACATTCCTAATGTCTGGTTTCTTTTTGTGGTGTTGGCAGCTGTTGATATTCAGTGCCTCAATTTTTTAATTCATTGTTACTCTTAACTCATCATTTCTTCATTTTTAAGTTGTAATATTTTTTATAGTGAAATGCTGTGATTCATCTACTATTTGGACACTTGCTGGTGCAAGTTTATATGGGAAAGGCAGAATAAATACTTGATTCTTGCCCCATGTTTACCACCTTTGTTGATATAAAATCCCCACACTGTGCTTCACCTGTTGAAAGTGTACAATTCAGTGGGTTTTGTGTACGTTCATGAAGTTGTGTGCATCAATTTAAGAAATTGTTACTACCCCAAAAAGAAACCCCACATCCTTTAGCCATCTCTTCCCATTCTTCCCCCCAGCCTATTGGATAGTCTCTATAAATGGAATTATTCAGTCTGTGATGATCCCTTGTGATGACCTCTTTCACTTGGTACATGATATTTTCAGGGTTCATCTGTTTTGTACTGTGTATCAGTACTTAATTTATTTTTCATGCTGAACTACCATTATACTACATTTTGTATGTATATTCATCAGCTAATGGACATTTGTGCTGTTTCTGCTTTTTGGCTGTTAGATTACTACAGTGAACGTTTATGTGTGTTTTGTGTTTCCACGTAAATGTTTTGAAACCAGAACCATGTTTTGGTTGCCCTTGTATTTTCCCGGGAGTAGAATTGCCAGAGCATATATAATTCCGTACCCATATAATCTGGGATAGTTTCCTCAAATACTTTATTATAACAAGATATTCCAGGTTCATCTTGCACTCTTCCTTTTAATCTTCATTCATGCTTAGTTCTGCAGGTAACTTTATTTGTATTGTTCATTTGAAAGTGAAAGTATTGGTCGCTCACTCCTACCCTCTGCAACCCCAATAGCCCCTCCAGGCTCCTCTGTCCATGAAATTATCCAGACAAGAATACTGGAGCAGGTAGCCGTTCCCTTCTCGAGGGGGTCTTCCCAGCCTAGAGATTGAACCCAGGTTTCCCGTATTGCAGGCAGATTCTTTACCATCTGAGCCACCAGGGAAGTATTGTTCACTGAGAGTTGAAAATATTAGTCACTCAGTTGGGTCCTACTCTGCAACCCCATGGCCTGTAGCCTGCCAGGCTTGTTTGTCCCTGGGACTTTACAGGCAGGAACGCTGGAGTGGGTTGCCGTTTCCTCCTCCAGGAGATCTTCCTGACCCAGGGATCGAACCCAGTTCTGCATTGCATGAGGGTTCTTTACTGTCTGAGCCTCTGGTGCTTATGTTGAAATCTCTGAGTCATTTGTTTGAAGTTCTCTTGAAGATCATGGAAACAGTATTGTCTGAATTCTTGCATGAGATACCTGCGGTCAATTTGAGGGTGTAAAATACTTGGCTCTTGCTTTCTTTTCTTGAGTATCTTAAATTTATGTAAACTTTTTTCTTTCCTGGTATAAACCATTGCGGCAGTTTGAGTGGTGATCTAATTTTCTTTCTTTTTTTTTTTTTTGCCTAAGTAGCCCAGGAGTTTATTTTTCCCTTTAAAATCAGTAATCTCAGTACAGTGTGTTTTTGTTTTGGTTGTTCTAGGCTGATATGATCAGGTATGTGATGTGCTCTTTGAATATGTGATTTCATATTCTTTTTGCTTAGGTTTTATGTTACAAATTGGTTTTTTAATGTCTGTCTGGAGGTGAGTTAGCTTTTTGGTGTTTTTTAATTGCAGTAAAATACAGCACAAATGTGATATTTAAGCCATTTTTAAACTGTATTAGTTCAGTGGCATTAAGTACATTCACTTTGTTGTGTAGCCATCACCACCATCCATCCATCTCTAGAACTTTCTTATCTTCACAAACTGAAACCACTCATTAATCAAGCTTCACATTTCTCCTTTCTCTCAGCAACCACCATTCTACTTTGTCTATGAATTTCACTCTTTTTGGTATCTCTTATAAGTGGACTCTTAAAATATTTGAACTTTTTTGTCTGGTTATTTCAATTTACATAATGTTTTCAAGATTCATCTTTGTTGTAGCGTGTGTCAGAATTCCCTTCCTTTGCTAAAGCTAAGTACTACAAATTGTGTTGATCCATTTTAATCTGTTAATGGGCAGATGTATAGCTATTATAGACATGAATGTACAAATTGCTCAGTTCCTTACTATCAGTATTTTGGGGTATGTACCCAGATACGGAATTACTGGATCACATTGTAATTCTGTTTTAATGTTTTGAGAAACTGCCATCCTTTTTTGCCCAGCACCAGCACCATCTCATATTCTAGCTATTAATGCACACAGATGCTAGCTTCACATCCTCTAAGGCTTACCCTTTTCTGGTTTTCTGATAATAACCATCCTCATGGGTGTGAAGTGATTGAAGTTTTGATTTGCAGTTTTCTGGTGACTACTGACATTTTACACCTTTTCATGTGTTTATTGGCCATTTATATGTATTCTTTGGGGAAACATCTACTCAAGTCCTTGTCCATATTTTAGTTGGGTGTTGTTACTTTATGAGTTCTTCATATACTCTGAATATTAATCCATTATCAGATACATGACTTGCAAGTATTTTCTCCTATAGACCAACCTCCCTTTTTTTTTCTCCTAATGCACAAAAGTCTTTAACTTTGATGACGTGCAGATTACTTATTTTTCTTCTCTTGCTTGTGTTTTTGGTATCATACCCAAGTAATCATTGCCAAATCCAGAATTATGAAGTTATTCCTATCATCTTCTAAGTTTTATAGTTTTAGTTCTTATATTTAGGTCTTTGGTCCATTGTGAATTCATTTTTGTATATAGTATAAGGTAAAGGTCTCATTTTTTCATGCAGGTATTCCATTTTCTCAGTACCTTTTGTTGAAATTTTTTTTTCTTCTTTAATTAATTTTTATTTTTTAGTTTGTTTTGCTTTACAATACTGTATTCTGTTGAATATTTTTTAAGAAATTGTTTTGTTGCTGTTTTGGCTACTCTGCGTCTTCATTGCTTTTGTGGCAGTTTCTCTTGTTACAGAGCACACGCTCTAGATGCATGGGTTTCAGTAGCTGCAGCACGCTGCTGCTGCTAAGTAGCTTCAATCGTGTCCGACTCTGTGCAACCCCATAGAAGGCAGCCTACCAGGCTCCTCCGTCCATGGGATTTTCCAGGCAAGAGTACTGGAGTGGGTTACCATTGCCTTCTCCAAGTTGCAGCAGGAGGCCTCAGTAGTTGTAGTGCTTAGTCGCTTCAGGGCTTAGTTGCTGCAGGGCATGTGAAATCCTTCCAGATCAGGGATCGAACCCATGTCCCCTGCGTTGGCAAGTGGATTCTTACCCACTGTGCCACGAGGGAAGTCCCTGAAGCACTTCTTTCTAGCATGGTTTTTGATGCTATGGAACAACTCTTACAATTTTTTTCTTACAGTGTCTTTGTATGGCCCAGATAGTTTTTATCGAACTCTTTTGAGAGCTTTAATAAGTAGATGTGCTTCAGGAGAGCTTTTCTAACTTCACTGTTTCTTGTGTAGTATTCAGAAATGTAGCAGGTTTCTTTTTCTGTTCTGGAATCCGTTTTCTGTGAGTCTTTGCTGAAGCTGCACCATTACCATTTTTCCTTAACTATAGTCATAGTCCCAAATTATAAGCTGCAATACCTAAAACTAGTTGGATATTTATTAATGAAGCATCTTCAAGTCACAGAAAATAGTTAATTCTAGTCTTAGGGAACAGGGAGTGTTGGGGCAGTTAAGGGATATGGGAGAAATAGCCTCACCAGCCTGTGGGACCTAAAGATGAAACCTAAAAGTATGTTAGAACAAGCTTGTTGATAATGTATTAACAAATAGAAAACAGGCTTGGAGTTCTTTGCTTCTGTTAGGGCTTTTTTTGGATTAGGAGATTGAAGAGTAACAAAATGACCATGGCTCGCTCTTAAATACAAATGTATGCACAAAGTTTATGCAGTAAATTAATTACTTACAGAATAAAGACAAAAATTATTTACTTGAAACTGATGATGATATAACCATTTTCGGTGACTTAACAATCACCTAAGCTTTTTGTTAATGCAGACTGACCTTGCCTCCAACTATCAAGGTTGAAGCCAGCAATGAGAGTGAAGAATGTCAGCAGCGAGAGCATCGTGAACAGGCGGGGGAGACAGTGGCCAGGAATGGGCTGGAGGAAGGGAGTCAGACTGAGGGGGAGAAATCAAAACATACGAAGGAATAGAAAAAGAGAAGTGTGGGAAAACAATTGGAGGGAGAAGAGAGAAGAGTTACAAGTGTAATCATTAAAGTAAAACCAGGTGTCATCATTTCAGTATTTGAATCTGTTTATTATAATAGTTAAATAGTTAGGACTGCAGTGAACCCTTTAAAGAACTGAGTTTGTACAAGGAAGAAGATGAGCAAGAAAGGAGGGAATTTTAAAGAACGTGTTAAATCACTTTTTAAATTTAAAATCAACAGTAAAGATACACAGCTGTTTTATTTTGCAACAGAGTACACTTAATCTTAGCCAAAAGGCCTAGAAGCAGTATAGAATAATAATATTTGAGACTTAGTACACAACTGTGGTTTTATTTTGCAACATAATACACTCAGTCTTAGCCAAAAGTCTGAGAAGGGATGTAGTAATAATATTTGAGTCATATTAACTGTGAGGCACTATTCTAAGTGCTTTACGTATATTGATTCCTTTCATCCTCAGCACAACTGTATAAGCAGATACTATTTCTCCCATTTTACAGATGCAGAAACTGAACCACAAAGAAAATAAGTAATTTTCCTAGGCTAGTCAGATAACAGAGCCAGGATTCCACTGAGACAGTCTACTATGCGACAGCTGGCGTCATCACCTCCACCTCCCCCTCTCCATCATTTGTATGGTATATTTCTGAAGAAATTTGTCTTGTTTTGAGAATGTAATATCCCCGTGAAATAGTTGTACATCTGCTAGAGTGACAAACTCTGAACTCTATTTAAAAATCAATTTTTATTACCTTTAGTTAGAGTACTTTGAGAAAGTTTATTAAACTAGGTACCAGAGCACAAAAGATGGATAGTACATGGTCCTTGTCCCCAGTAAACTGAATCTGTTTGTAATTGATCATGTGAACCAGCCAAGTGTCTACTCCATTATTGGTATAAATTCTTTGACTTTGAACCAAGTTTGGTAATGAATGTTTGTTGCCTAAAGAAGTGTTCACCTTTAAAAGCTACAGACCAACTAGAAATGTTGTTATTACTTAAACTTTTGGAGTTATTTTCATTTTAGTAAGCCATACAACAAAATCAGCTTTTCATACGAAAAGCAGTAGTACCTAGTTTAATTACCTTCCTTAGTCATCCTTAAAATTAAAGCCTCACATGGATATTCGCTAAGTGTTTATCTAAAAAGGTGTTTTGTTTTGTTTTGTTTTTACAGCCCTGATGGAGTAAGATGTTTGCAGGCAGTAGAGGAAATCTGAGTGGAGTTAGTGGATTTCACCAGGAACTTTGAAAGAGTGTTGGGTATTAGTGTTGCTCTGAAGGAGAATGAGACTTGAACGCTATGTAGAGGGAAACAGAAAGACTTCTGTTAGGCATGTGGGTAAATAAACAAGGAACCTACCCTGAAGATCAATGTTAAGCTCCTCAAATGCCTTTTTTTTTTTTTTTTTTTTTTAAATTTTTGTAGAATTTTAGAATCATTCACTAGTATGCGTATTGTGACTCCAAGAGACTATCTTCTAAGGTGAAGAGCTGTGTGACTTGAAAGTTCTTCTTGATACCAAGGTTTACAAAAAGTCTGAAGAGGATGAAGCTGTTACTAGGCATCCTAAGAGATTTTTACCAAGAAAAACTCACTGGAGATTTTCAGAAGTGCCTTTTAGGAAAGTTAAGAGAAATTATCTGGCAGTTAGGCAAACAGTTTATTAAGTTCAGCCTAATTTGACTTTTCACTTGAGCCTCTATGCTTCACTCTTTGACAGATAGTTCTAACATTTGAATTTTGGTGTAGCCATTCCCCTTTTAGACATGAATGAGATAATAAATGAGAGATTGTGGGAAACTGAAAGTATGTTTATTGTTTCTTGCATTTCATACCTTGGCATTGGCTGTTAGATTTTTATTATGACATTTGGAATACTGTGAACTTAATATTGGTGTCTTTTTGTGGATTATCCACATGTCATAAGTATTGTGAACAGCAGCTGCACAATGCTAGATAATGGGAACACAATGAATAATTTAGTCTCTGTGTTCAAGCTGCTTCTAGACTGGTAGGGCAGGCAAATACAACAAACCAGAAGTTAGAATACAGTATAAGTACAATGCAGAGGAATATACTGTTTCCTATTGAATAAAGAAGAGCATTTTGCTCTGATTCCAGAAGTTGGGAGGATGTGATCTTTTGAGGCAAGCTGTTAAATAGCAAAGGACTTAAACTAGGTAACAGTGGTAAGAAATTTCCAGTATGTAGAAAAAATGACAGAACAGATGGAAGGTAATTGTCTTCTCTCAGTTATCTTACACTTTTTATAATTTAGGAAACCCCCTGCCCTGGATCACTGCTATATAACTGGTATTTCAAGAATACTGACAATTTTGGTATTGATTGATTAAATCAGTTTAGTCTACATCCATGAAAACTATAAGTTGCTTTTTTGAGCATTCTCAAATTTTTAAGCCTTCCTTGTCATTTTAATTTTAAATGACTGAAATAAATTGAAAGTCCAAGATGGAATTATTCAGTCTATTTAAGGTAACATTATTTTTGGTTGTTAGAGCCAAACTCACTTAATTTTAGGTCTGTTTTAAAGATTTTTATGTAGTAAGACAACTTCATGAAGTCATTTTTACTCCATTTACTTAGCTGCAAATGCAGTTGGATTAGAGAAGGCCCCTGTCAAAGCCAAAATCCAAGGATTAAGTTTTATGTCTTAGGAGTGATATTTGTAAGTTGTTTGAAAAGCTGTCAGAAGAAAGGGTCCATCTTCCCTATATCAAGTTTTCTCTTTATTTTGACTACCCAAAACATGTAATGGGATTTATGCCCTCCTTTCTCTTCCCGTCCTTCTGTTGGTATTGTTTCTGTGTAGGGATTGATTACCCGCCTCCACACAATTAGATGTTCATCTCTTAAAAAATAATGTACCTGAATCTTGACATTTAAAAATGATCCTTTCATGACCGATTGCTTGTATGGAATCTTAGAATGTTACTTCTAGTAACATTTAACATATGCCAGTTTTCTGACTCAGCAATTATTTGGTTTAGTACTAACTTTTTGGATAAATAATTGCTCAAAATGGTGTTCTCTTAGTCAATATCTCTATAGTGCTATGTTCTTAAATTTCTGTTTCCAGTAGATAACTTACTAAAGGTAAAACAAATTGATGATTTCTTCATCTCCAATAGGCAAGGTTTCTATGCTATTGGTTTGTCTTACATCTTTATCACCTGAATTTTTAAGGTACTTTTAATATTGCTTTATTGAAGTAATAGAGAAATTAAGTAGCAGTTTCATGTTCAGAATCCTATTATTTTGTCTAGGAGATTTCTTTTTCTCTCTTAAGTAAGAGGGTATAGCTCTTAACCAAACAATGAAGCATTGATTAAAAGATACCAGTGAATGGTGACTGCCTCAAAAGAGGGAAAATCTGATTATACTTTACCTACTTTCTTCTTTACTTTCTTCCTTCTTTTCTTTTTAAAGAGGTTTGGCTTTATTATTTTGCTTTAGTTTTTTCCTCTATCTCCTCAGTGTGCATTATTATTGTTATTTAAACTTTCTTTTAAAGTGTAAGTCTTTTCCTTTTAGATTTCTACTTCCAAAGCAAGTAAAACAGATTTTATAGACTGAAGTAACAAGTTATATCTAATGAAAACTTTCTTAAAACTTACATCAATCTTGTCATAGCCCAGCTTCCGTTCATACTATGAATATTACATTCCTTTTTTGCATCCCCCCCTTAGAAAGTAGAAGTTGTTCCCAAAATGTGTGTGTTTTTAAATCACCAAATTTTGTCTTTCCTGCAGATGATATCACCTACTGCATTATTCTTGGCTGCAAAAGTAGAAGAACAGGCTCGAAAACTTGAACATGTTATCAAAGTAGCACATGCTTGTCTTCATCCCCTAGAGCCACTGCTGGATACTAAATGTGATGTATGTAAAAATTCGTTGTTTTGAGCTTTCTTTGTAAATTTGAACCTTTTCATCATTTAGACCTAATAAAAATGTAATTCAATTAGTGTTGCTGTCCCGTGCTGCTTATTTCTGTTATCACTTAGGAAGGTAAATACCAGGAAGTGATCTGACAGAAATACATTTCATGTTATGTTTGTGAGGTTTTTGTCTTTCTGAATCATTTAAGTCCTTGATTCAAAGGTACTCTTTAAGTGTTTCATGTTTTATTCATTCTCACAGCAAATCAATGATAACGTAGAGGGGACATCATATCACCTTTGGATGTATTTAAGACCATAGATATTTTCTTAAATTGTCAGCAAATGAAGGAATAGAAAAATCTCTGGATTTATCTCTAGACCAGTAATTAGTCTTTTTACAAAAATGTTCTATTATCAATACATATATACTACTGCTTTTCTCTGATACATAAAGTTGCATTTTATTGTGCTTACAGAGTGGCATTTCAAAAATATTTTTATTTTCCTAAAATAGTCTGGAGGGGGAAAAAAAGGTAATACTAGTTTCCAAACAGCTTGTTCCTCATCAACATTTCAATAGGTCTAGTTTCAAAACCCCATTTTTAAGTCTTCTGATGTCTTAAAAGAGAAGCTGTAGCATTCTAGGCTTTTGAAATCCTTTTTCTAGCACTCCTGTGTAATTGAATTGCTTTATCAAGAACTTTTAACTACTGAATGACTACCAGTATTAGTTCAATTTGGATCAAGTTTAAGGTCCAGATTAAATATATCTGATTCTATTAATGACAAGTATTCTACATGTTGGATTTAAGAGACTAAAATATTAATGTGGCCATTCCATATAGTGAATATGAGATTATTTAAAATTATTTCTCGTAGTTTCTATTAACTTTACAAACTCAGAATTATTTCTTGTGATTACTTAGGGTATTGTTTAAATAATAGAAAAGACTGTGTTTTAAAATGAAGCTCAGTGATCTTCTCAAAGTGGGCATTAATAAAATTAAAGGTGCTTTCACTGAGTTTAGCAGTATGTCCTTAAATATAAATGAATATTTATATATAATATGGTTTTCTTACCACCCTAGTCATTTGTCATGATGTAAGAATGAAATGACAGAAAATTTTTCATACCTTTTCTTCCCTGGGTGATTACATTTGAATGATTTAGTGAAGTTGAGGAAAAAGAGTCTCTATTTTTGTCCCCGCAGGTGTTCGGTACATTGTTTCTGTGTTTTTTAGCTTAAAAAAAATTTTTTTTAATCTAAGGGTTTGAGGGTTTGTCTTTTCTGAAGAGAGAAAGTTATTCTAAAAAATAACTCACTGACCAACTGTGGAAGTCAAGGAATTAATACATGAAGTATCCTGTAGTGAGCTGATGAGCCTTTTGTTGAAAGGCCAGTTTGAATTTGATGTTTCTTGAGTTGGTGCTTCCTGTCCTTAATGGGACTCAAAGTGCCAATGCCTAGGTAAAGTTTCACCTTACAGACTGGAGATTCTCTCTTTTTTTTTTTTCAGTTAATCTACCCCCTTTTGTATTATTATCCTTAGATTGGTTTTGTTTTGCTTTAACATTTCTTGTATTAGAAGTAACTGAATCTGTTTATCACAGAAATAGGTTTTATCTGTCACCCTCAGTTCATTTTCATATTTCCAAAAGATTTTGTTGGAGTTTGTAATGGATCTATGATTTAATATTAAGAGATTTAACATTCCCGTGGTCTGGCTGTGTTATGTTTATTAAACTTTTTGATATTATTATTTTTACCTGGCAGACTTACCTTCAACAGACTCAAGAACTGGTTTTACTTGAAACCATAATGCTACAAACCCTAGGTATGTACTTAAGTATTATTTGTGTATGTGTTGTTCAATGCAATATTCTAAATAAAGGAACAGATTTCTGAAATTATCATTGAAGAAAGTTTTAATTTTATCATTGAAGAAAATACAGCTTGGAGCCAGAGTAGTAGTGCTTGATTCTGAGGAAACCATTTTTAAAATTTTAATTTCATTTAGCATTTAATTGAATGGTCAACATAGCTTTCAATGTGATTTCTCATATTTTCAGATAGTTAAGACTCTGGTTCATTCTGAATTTGCATTGGGGAATAAAATGGTCCTTGAGGGTTGTTGTATATGATTATAATATTATAAACATCCAAGGCAGTCCTGCTGTGCTAAAGCTTATGAATTTATCACATCATTTTAAATGTGACAGTAATTTAAGTGTCCATCATCCTTGTCTAAAAGTTAAATCGTCTATAAGGTTTATGCAACTTAAGTCATCTTTGAAGATCATTTATTCTAATCTTTTACTTCACTCATGAGGAGATTGAGCTTTAAGCAGGTGTGGACTGTGTAAAGTCATGTATTTTGGAAGGACCTAGCAGGGTGTCATGGGAAGAATATAGGCTTTATTGAGATCTGCACTTAAATATATACTCTTTGTTTACTTTGTAAACTTGCTCAAAGTTCCTTTACTTTTATCCTGTGTGTGCAAGGTGGAATAATAATTCACTTTAACACTGTGAATTTGAAGATGAAAGATTTTTTTTTAATTGCCACATGGTATTTCATTAATAATCATTGTTTATTATTAGTTTTTATCTTATTTGTACTCAATTCCCAGATGTTGAATAGAAGTCATAATCGTAGCTTTCCATTATGACAGATTTTTTTTATTACACAAGTAGGTTGTTTGAAACACATAACTTGTTGCAGGTTTTTATAATATAAAAAGATACAAAAATGAAAGTGAGAATCTGGATGCAACTAAACAAGAAAAAGTGAAAAGCTAAGTTATTTTATCATATAAAATTCATCATATTCATATTACTGATGACAGATTTCTTAAACACAGAATGAACAGCATTATTTTAAGGGGAACATTAGAATTTACAAGATACAACTCATGGCTAAAGTGTAATTTTTGCAAGTTTAATAACAAATATGAATAGACCACACAATAACTTTAAAAATCGAGATTACCTGCTTATTGGAGTATTATTCCTTTACTACTACTCATGGCACTATACAACGACCTCCACTTCTAAGAAAGGAAATGGAAAAACTATGCCCTACCTACAGGGTTCACTTGCCTTAACAGTTTTATTTTTATTAGTAATAAGATGTAATTACAAGCTAACTGATTGAAACTCTTTTATCTAAGGTACACTGAGAAAATAAGAGGACTGTATCATTTAAAAGATCACTTCTCCCACTGTGGCCCAAAGATTATATTTATGAAAAATGTTCTTGTCACATCTTCTGAAAGAAGGAGTTGGAATATATTTAAGAAATACGTTACATAGTTGAATTCCCTGCTTAAATTGTGGGGCTGCTTTAATAATTGTCATGATTGTAGTTTGTAACTTAAGGATAATCTCACACTAATTGTAATTCAGAATTTTGAATAAATGCTATTTATCTCTAAGTAACTTTTTCAGTTTTCGTAATTGGAATGCTTTTTTGAGATATTACTTCTTATGATTGAAGTGATGGGAAACTAACTTTTGATTTTTTTTAATAATGAAAAATTATACTTACAGTTGTGTGATGAGTGGGATTTCTCAGGCAAGTATTGTACTGGTATAAGTGATTGGGGAAAAAAAGTGCTTTTCATTTCAGGTTTTGAGATCACCATTGAACACCCACACACAGATGTGGTGAAATGTACCCAGTTAGTAAGAGGTAAGTGAACTTTGAAACTTTAAATTACTAATGCTTTTTATTGTCTATATTTGATATGACTGCTGTTTTGTTCTCCTAGCTTTTTGGGGGTTTTATTATAAAATGACAAGAAATGTCATTTTGAAGCATTATGTTTCAACGTGTTCTACACCTGCCTATTCATCTACTTCTATATTTGGTCCTTCCTGGTAAATTAACTTCCTTTAAGTTTAGGTGAGAGTCTCTTTTCACTAAGAAAAAAATAATAATTAGAGGGCTTCCAAATATTAGAACTCTTTTATTTGGGGCTATACTCATCCCATTTCAGTTAATATTTAAGATGTGGGCCATTTAACATATAGGTGGAGGAAATAGTATTAATTTCCAATTTATATCAAACTTCATTGACTTCTTGAAAACTGATTACAGTTTTCGAATTTGGAGGTCACCTTCACATCTTTCAGATAAAAATTGCCTTTAGATTTGTCATTTTAGGGAATGTTACTCCTGTGTTCATTTGGCCAAAATTGATTTAAGTTCTTTAACCTTACTAAAAGTGGCTTCCTTTTTGTGTATAATGAGGAAATTATTATATAGCATAATACATAACAGCATGTGTATGTACCTATTAAACTGTTTATAAACAAGAGTACAAAGTTTTGTACTGTTTCTTTACTCCTTAAAAAGCATGTGTATGTTTTTCTATTCTTGTTAATGAATCCTATATATCATTGTATCTCTAGAAATAATTTTTCACACAGATGCATGCTGTACTACTTTTCCTTTCCTGTTTACCGTTTGAAGTGGTATGCACTAATAGTAATCACTTGGAACTTTTAGTGTGCCTTTTTCTGTTACTTTTTGAAAATGAAATTTTGCGGTTTTATTCCTTACCACTAGACTTCTTTAGGTTTGTTCTAAACAAAATAGGTAAGACTTTTGAAAGCCTTGTTTCTAGTGTTTAGCTGAATGTCTCTTATTTTATTCATTCTAAATTGAATTCATTTTATCCCTAAGTAGGATTTTATTGTGTTAATGACTACATTAAAAAAAAAAAAACCTATTGTCTGATAACTGAGTTGTCATTGTTAAGAAATGGACTTAGATTTTTTTTTTTAATCTAAGAGCAAATGTTACTTATATTTAATTATGGTTCCTATTCATGGTTATATGTTTTGTAGCACTTTCTTAACCTTAGTATTACAGCATAGTATAGAATTGTATGGATAAACTAGTACAGACATGGAATTAAGAAATAAAGCTTTAGAGAAGTTTTGTTTCCCTGGAAACTTGAAAGGGTGAGCTGTTTTGTTTGAATAATGGAGAGCCACTTAATTTGCCCTAAGTTGAGCTTAGTAAAGAAAGATGTTGAAGAAAGATATTAAATATAGGTTAAGAAATACACACATACCTAGTAGAAAATGAAACTGAATTTTCAGCTTAGTATTGTGAAATTTGAGTCAGCTTCTCTTAAATCTGTCTATAAAGAAGCTAGAGAGATTAAAGTCCATTTATTTTGCAAAACTGAATAGTAAAATATAAGCATTTACAGAATCTGTAAATTGGATATATCATCCAAAGCAAAATATTTAAATCTGATTTTTTTGTTACTGTTATTAATGTTTAAAATGTGACAAATTCTTAAATTTTTGTAAAAATCTCTTAGTCATTTTTGTCTGACATTTACAAGTAACTATAATTTGCATCTTAGTCCATTTTTAAAATGTTCTTTCATGTTTGATATATATTTTTTTCCTTTGCCCTAAAACCACTTTAAGCTAACAAAAGAACATTTTCCTTACGTTTTTCTCTGTCGCAATGACTTTTAATAGGTTACTGGATTTACATATATTCTGAAGTGAAGAGTACAATGGCAATTTAAAATTATTTTTACTTATCTATATATTTTGATTTTTTGTGGGGTGGGGGTAGGGGTAAATGGTTTGATTTCTTTGAAGTCCTCCCATGCCCCCCATATCTGGAGATGAGAAAGTTGTTATTGGCTAATGTCATTTTACAGGGACCTTTCATTTCTGTGATTTCTCCTTCCCTCTCCACCAGGAAAGAATGCCTTACTTAAGTCACAATGCCTCCAAGACATCCGATGCTTTGACACTCTTCCTTAGCACAGCTCTGCTAAGCCCAAATCCCTTTTGTAAACCTTTATGTTGATGATCCATGGGGCAGCGGGGAATTACACGTGCCACGAATAAAACTAGGAGAGGGCAAGGAACTTGAGTCCTGTTAGAGTGGGGTGAGTGGAGGTGAATTAATCCTAGGTGAGCAGAGGGGAAAGGTATGTCAGTTATAATGAATGTAACTGGGGAAGAAAGGGAAACTGTAGCAAAGGCATCCCTGTTGGGAAGAATAAGAAGTAGAAGAAGGGAGATGGGGGCTGTTTTCAACGTCAGTGTCTTAAGAAACTAGTTATTAAAAATTGCTTTTCTGTTGAGGACCAGTATTGAAGTATCCTGATTGCCTCTAAAGTACTTATATCTTTTCTAAAGTTATCATTAATTGGATTATATGATTTAAAAATAATTACAGTGGTGTTTTCTATACATCCTTGTGATGTTTTTAGGTTGTTTATTCTGTTGATGCTTAGTAACGATGAAAAACTGAGCAGGTGTCCTCTGAGTTTGGGGGTTGGGGGTTTATTTTTGATTTTTGTTTTTTGTTTTGTTTTTTTTGGTGGAAGTACTTAAACCAACTTAAATGTGATGACTGAGGATTAAGTCTGGCAGGCAACTCTTTGTATTTTGTATTAGACTTCAAAATCTTTTCTTCTTCTTCTTCTTTTTTTTTTAAATCCAGGAGAATGCTTTATTGCAACTTTTAGCTGACTAGATGCTTAACTTAGTAACAAGTTTAGCCCTTGTAACTGGCTAGCTAAAAGCAAATCGGCTTGTTTCTCAGATCTTTGGGGGATAGCAAGAACATTTGAGTGAATGTTGTTGAAGATTTTCAGTAGTATAGAAAATGATGGCGCTCTTGTGATATTTGTAAGTAGTAAGTAAAATTTACTTTTTGTGTACAAATCTTTGAAGTTTTTGTTGTGTTGAGAACTTTTTGATGGTAGCATGTTAAAGCTGATAGTATTGTCTTCGTTTTTTTTTTTCTTTTCTTACAGCAAGCAAGGATTTGGCACAGACATCCTATTTCATGGCTACCAACAGGTTGTTATCCTGACCCTCTTTGTTGCACTGTTGTAGCACACTATAGCTTCCTTTAATGCAGGGCCCCCTCAATGTGTCTCTCACCCTTGTTGCAGCAGGAGACTGGACCATCTCCTGTGGTGGTACCTTCCTGTCTGCTTTGCGGTGTATTGTACAAGGGATTTTTGGCACAGAGGGGTTAAATGCACAATGTGAAGTGTAGTGGTGCTTTCTGGTGACATATTCTCGATTTGTGAGTGCATAAGTCTAAAAAATTGGTAGCCTGAATAGCAGCTAAAGATTACAAAGAGCTAAACTTAACCTAGAAATTCGAGCAACTTGGTAAGTATAAAGCTATTTCTAGTTTACAATTATAGTTAAATGACAATTTTTAAAATTTCACATTGATCCTATCTTAACCTTAATCATTAAAGTTTTTTAATAAATAAAATTTATATAACTTGGGTTTTTTTTCCAGATAATACCCACCAGTAGTAGATTAGTAGTACTCACATCCTATCAGTGCCTTGATTTGCATAAGTGTAATTTTTACTAAAACGTTCAGTACTTTCTCTTTAGTTCATTTAAAGAACAGTATGGGTTTGTGCTTGACCAGTAGACATTTTCATCAGTTCTGAAATTGAACTGGAAGAAGTTTTTAAAAGCCTTTCATATCTAATATATAATTTTGTTCTGGATTGATTACAATAATGATTTAAATTTGTTTTTTTAAATGAGTCATTGGGGAGGAGTGGACTAAACCAGCTTTATGTGGTCCTTAATTTCTTGTGATACTGTTATGTTTGTTTAAAACTTTGAATTGCCAAAAAAGCCAATACATTTTCTTAGGTATATATTGTTGGGATTTAACCTCTGTCCCTAGAAATACTGAACAACAAGGCAAGAACCACTTAAATTTAAAATTTGGGTTAGAAAAAGCTAGCTGTGACATGTTGTAAGTGCAGTTTTTGGCATGTCATGGAAGGAGAAAGGTAGTATTTTTGTAGATTTAGCAGCATTGGGCCTTGAAGCTATTCAACAAAAGGTAAGTTTTCTCTGTGGCTTTGCTGAGAAGATAGTTTTACCTAAATAAGTGTTAAATATATGAGTTACTTCAGAATGAATGAATGTTAAGCCACATGGAATGGTAGAATCCCTGATTATAATGTGGTATTGAAATTACCTTGTCAGTTGTACAGTTTTCTGCTTTTTTCTTTATTCTACCATGACATTACAAAAGAAACAAAAATACCACCCAAAAAAGTTTTAAGTCACTTTACTTATGTATAATAATTACTGGAAATGTACTGTCTTCCTCTGCTTTTATAAAGAAGTAAAAATAGTTGTAATTTAGATGTAAAAACAAAGTTTAGAAATACTAATGTATTAGTATTAGTAGTATTAATAATCTACTCTGGGGAGTAAGAGTATGAAAACATTGATAATCTATATGGGTTTTTAGTGTTTGAGTTTTTGTGACCATAGTCATAAAAAGTGTCATAATGTTAGCTTTTAATTTTATAAAATAAGGTTTTGTACTCTAGACTTAACATAATTTTGTTTTTCCTCTAATCTTATTGGTAAATGTTTTTCTTTGTTTTACATATTTGAATTTCTATGACTCTTCGTTCCAAATCTGCTCTACAACAGTCTGCATCTTACAACCTTCTGTCTTCAGTATAAACCAACAGTGATAGCATGTGTATGCATTCATTTGGCTTGCAAATGGTCCAATTGGGAGATTCCTGTGTCAACTGATGGAAAACATTGGTGGGAATATGTGGATCCTACAGTTACTCTGGAATTACTAGATGGTAAGTAGAGAAATCTTTTTGTTACAACAGAATATTTTCTTACTTTTTATCATGGATTAAACATTCTGTCTGCTTCTGTATAGGTTTTAAAAAATATTGAGTTCCCATATATTCATGGTCAGTTGAACAGTTTTGGCCAGTCCAGGATCCTCCTTCACCCTATAGTTACTTGATGCCAATCCCAGGTATCATTTCATCTACTGGTATTTCCTCTTTTGAAAAGATATAAAATCTTTTAAAACATAGTTCTGTTTTAACAATTTGGCAATAGGACTTAAAAGTACAGTTACATGATCACATGAATAGGATGAGAATAAATTCATTAGCCTAAAGGGAGGAAAATGAACATATTATTAACCACTCAATATCTAAAACCCTTTCATGACTTTTCAAAGAAATATGATTTAATATAATGCTGCAGGTTGATAATACAAGCATACATAATTTTAAAGTATACTAATTTTGTTGGGTTTAAATGTATTAACTTGGTGTAGAAGATGTGAAGCAGTAAGCTAATGGTATTTTCATGGTAATATTCCTTGTTCTGTTGTTCTGCTGGTGATAAAGTGTGTCATTGTTGCCGTGCATTAATAAGTATGAATTGACAAGGAAAAATTGGGAGTGTAAGTTCTGTAAATTATGAATCTGGCATTTGGGGGTCTCCTGATAGGAAATTTTTCTGGCAGGACAGAGGTAGAATATCCTTGCAGATTTAAGACATTTTAACCAGGAACTATAGATTTCAAAAAGGAAATAGATAACACTTCTTAGATCTAAACTGGTATGTTAGGTTTTCAGCTTCTTTTTGTGTGCTTTCCCCAGCTTCCTTTACAAAATTGAAACTGATGAGAAAACAGGATTTACAGGACATCTGTTACGTAAAAGTGAGAGACCCCTAAGGCTTTGGAATGTGGTTTTCCATTAATATCTCAGATGCTTCTTTAAGTAGAAATTTATTTAAGAGTCTGCACCCTTTTCTATGAAGGGCCAAATAGTAACTATTTTAGGGTTTGTGGGCTATACTGTCTGTGCACAAAACACACCACCAGAGCTAGAAAGCAACCACAGGCAACTGTAAGTGTATAGCTGTGTTCTAGTAAATCTATTTACAAAAACAGGATACAAGTCATATTTGGCTCACTAGTGATAGTTTCAAGTTTATTCAGAGTGGTAAGAAATCTTCAGCGAGTAAAAACTAATGGGAACTTTTTATTTTCCCATTTGTGACTTGAAATTATTTGTGCCACCATCTTATTTTAGCAGCCAACAGATAAGATAACAACTTAATAAAAATAGTTTCTATACATGTCTCTAAAATAAAGTTTACAGAAAGCAAGTAATCTGCCTTTTATCCTGCTCTTAAATTGTAGGTAGTCTTTTTTGACACAACACGAGCCATCTAAATATCTCTTTGCTTCTATTCTGAAAAAGCTCAAGTTCATATTCATTTGAACATTGACTAGGAATCTTGGACACTTAACACGTTGAAAATTTCAACATATTATGTAGCAGCCTTTTCTCTTATTTTGATTACATTAAAAAGTAACAAAATTTCAGATGTTAAGAGTATCTGAATTTTACATTTAATGACTGTCACCAGAACAACATTAATTGTATTTGGCCTACCTATAAGAGGATTGTTGGGGGGGGGTGCAGTTATTGGTTAATAACAAACCCTCATGTGTTTTTTATAATTTGATCAATCAGAATGATTTGTTGTTAATTTTGGACCCAGGGGCATTATGTATCTGCTAGATTTACACTGTAGAAAAGTGGTCTTTTTTTTCTTTTTCAAATGAAGAAATGGTGGTATAGGCATTAGATCTTTTTTTCATCTAAACTGAATCAAAAAGCTCCTGAGACTTTAGCAGGAACTAGTTGTCCCAGATTATGAGCACATAATGATGCCAAATTTTTATCAGTCTCTTTATACTAAATTGACATTAATAATATTACATGACAGTCTCATTTGATATTATTAATACTTGTGTTGAGAGTGGCTAGTAACTTTATTAATAACACTATTTTTCCATGGAGTTGAAAACTATAATTCACTTAACCATACCACTCTGGAAAAGTGAATCATCTCTTATTTCATTGTAATCCTAAATTTAAGAAGAAAAGTTGTAGAAATATGACCAGGGTGGTTTACTGAAATGTTAATAATGTGTTGATTGCTAGGAAGTTACAAGTATAGGTAAAGAAATTTTTTCATTTTAACTTTGAATTGGTTTTAAATTTAAAGAAACTGTGAAATGGTACAGATTCTGTGCTGTTATACCCTGTACCCAGTTTCTCTAATATTAGCATCTTACATAATAATAACATCTAAGATCCCATGTTCCATTTAGTTGCCATGCCCCCCTTTAATCTCTTCCAATCTGTGATAATTTTTCAGTCTTTTTCATGTCCTTAACACTTTGAAGAATAATGGTCAGTTATTTTATAAAATGTTCCTCAATTAGAGTTTGTCTGATGTTTTCCCATTGTTAAATTGAGGTTTTGCATTTTGGGCAAGAATACCACAGAAATGAGTTGTCCTACTCAGTGCATTTCAAAGGTGTATCAAGTTGATATGTTTTATTGCTGGTAACAATAGTCATGATCACTTGGTAGGGTCGTAAAGTTACTAATTTTCTCTTTGTAATTAATATCTTGATTATACAAATATTCTCTTTTTTCCTTAAACTTTTGGGCACTGATTGTAAAGAATCTAATGATAGACTTTGCGTACCACAAATATTCCTGATGTTTGCCTGATAGCAGTTTTCTGTTTGGGAGCAATTTTTTAAATGCAACTAAATTTTTCAGAGATTCTAAGTAAGCATTTAAAATAAGGGAGATGTGGGAGGAGGGGTTTCTGTTTGATTTTTTTTTTTTTAATCAAAAATTTTTTTTTAAGATTCTTCTTAAAATACCAGTTCAGAGCTGTGTGTACTTCTGTATGTGCTGATGGTTGAATTAGGAAGGTGATCATGAAGTAGATGAAGTCTTGTGCTTTCTTTTTAATATTGCCCACTTGAGAGAATTCTAAATCTAAAGGCACCTTCTAAGTTTTAAATTTAAATTTTATTTTAGAGCTAACACATGAGTTTCTACAAATATTGGAGAAAACGCCTAGTAGGTTGAAGAAGATTCGATACTGGAGGGTAAGAGAATTGACAGGGTTTATCAGAACATCAATTTGCTAATAATTTGAATTTTTATGGTTAAATATTCTTATTTCTAATATTTGAAGTAATTACAGTGTATCATAAGCTACATGCGCTCATAATTTACCCAACTACTGTGTCCAGTAGACTTTGCTATAAATATGGATTTCTTATTCTAATAGTGATTACTGTGGAAATAGCATCCTCACTTTACAAAAAGGGGAATTAAAGCTAGACAAGTTAAATTCCTCTCTCAGATGCTGGGCTGGAATTTATTCAGTATCTAATTTAAAGCCAATGCTTCACTATATATAGTCTTATTTTATGGCTCTAAATAAGATGTTTGTTTACTGGCAATAAAGTCCAACCCCAGGTGATTTTATTTTCATATATTTAATATAGAATTTTTATAAGCAAAGAAATTTCTATTAAATTCCTTTGCTGTCATTGTTTCTTCTGTGTTTTATTTAAATAGGCTAACCAGGCAGCTGGGAAACCAAAAGTAGATGGACAAGTGTCAGAAACGCCTCTTCTGGGTTCATCTTTGGTCCAGAATTCCATGTTAGTAGATAGTGTTACTGGTGTGCCTACCAAACCAAGTTTTCAGAAACCATCTACATCAGCTTTTCCTGCACCAGTACCTCTAAATTCAGGAAATATTTCTGTTCAAGACAGCCATGCCTCTGATAATTTGTCAATGCTAGCAACAGGAATGCCAAGTACCTCATATGGTTTGTCATCACACCAAGAATGGCCTCAGCATCAAGAGTCAGCAAGGACAGAACAGATATATTCACAGAAACAGGAAACATCTTTGTCTGGTAGCCAGTACAACATCAACTTCAAGCAGGGACCTTCTGTATCATTGCATTCAGGATTACATCACAGACCTGACAAAATTGCTGATCATTCTTCTGTTAAGCAAGATTATACTCATAAAGCAGGGGCAGTAAACACCATGGGCCAATTTCTGCTACTCCTGGAGTAATTCCTCAGAAAATGTCTTTAGATAAATATAGAGAAAAACGTAAGCTAGAAAGCCTTGATCTGGATGCAAGGGATCATTATATAGCTGCCCAGGTAGAACAGCAACACAAACATGTACAGTCTCAGGCAGCCAGCAGCAGTTCTGTGACTTCTCCCATTAAAATGAAGATTCCCATTACAAATGCTGAAAAACCTGAAAAATACATGGCAGAGAAGAAGGAAAAGAGTGGATCACTGAAATTACGGATTCCAATACCACCCACTGATAAAAGTGTCAGTAAAGAGGAACTGAAAATGAAAATAAAAGTTTCTTCCTCAGAAAGACACAGCTCTTCTGATGAAGGCAGTGGGAAGAGCAAGCATTCCAGCCCACATGTTAGCAGGGACCATAAGGAGAAGCACAAGGAGCATCCTTCCAACCGCCATCACCCCAGCAGTCACAAGCATTCCCACTCATACAGTGGCAGCAGCAGTGGTGGCAGTAAACACAGTGCTGACGGAATACCGCCCACTGTTCTGAGGAGTCCTGTTGGCCTGAGCAGTGATGGCCTTTCCTCTAGTTCCAGCGCTTCAAGGAAGAAGCTGCATATCAATGACGCATCTCACAACCATCACTCCAAAATGAGCAAAAGTTCCAAAAGTTCAGGTAGTTCATCTAGTTCTTCCTCCTCTGTTAAGCAGTATATATCCTCTCACAACTCTGTTTTTAACCATCCCTTACCCCCTCCTCCCCCTGTCACATACCAGGTGGGCTACGGACATCTCAGCACCCTCGTGAAACTGGACAAGAAGCCAGTGGAGACCAACGGTCCTGATGTCAATCACGAGTACAGTACAAACAGCCAGCATATGGACTACAAAGACACATTCGACATGCTGGACTCGCTGTTAAGTGCCCAAGGAATGAACATGTAATCATTTCTTTAGGTCAATTTTTCCTTTCCTTTTTTAATTTAAAAATTGTTAGAATGGAAAACTTCCCCTGATCTAGCAGTGGTAACACCTGCTGTTACTACCACTGCTTCAATATTTGTAAGTGCTGCTTTATTCTTCATTCTGAAAAGAAGAGATTATAGTAAACAAGTCTTTATCTCCACATATGATAGTGTTATAAATACTGTAAAAGCATGGAAGGTGCAAAACTCAGTATTTCTACAATTGCAGCTAAGAACATTAGGGTGAATGGCTGGCTGCTTCTAGGAATATAAGATGCCTCAAGCATTCGTTTATTTATAATTTGAATACTGTAGCTATTTTTTGTTGTTGCTTGGCTTTTGAATGAGTGTAAATTGTTTTCTTTTGTGTATTTATACTTGTATGTATGATTTGCATGTTTCACTGATAAAGGGATAAAACAGTATACTGACAACTGTTTACAAGAAGGTGGAGAAAAATGTACATACATTTTTGTATGTTTAGATATTACCATAAATACTCAGGATTGGAGCTGCTTGTAAGTATAACAATATACAGAATAACTTTATTTTATCTTGTCAGAGTCCATCACTAATCTAAAACAAAGGTGGCACTTTTTCATGTTAACCTTAAACTCTAGGCCTTACTGGAAGCCACTGAAGGGGGACACTTCACTACCGGATGGGTATGCAGTGCCACAGATGGTTGTTTACTCCATGAGGCACTGATTCTGCCTTCAGAGGTTCTGACCAGACTGGCTGCTGAAAGAGCCCCTGAATTTCTGAAGGCTTGAAGAGGAAAAAATAAAGTTTACATACTCTTGATGTGAAGTGCATTTAAGTGTTTGTTGGCTTGTTGCAGTACTATAAACACAGAGGTGTTAATAATGGTTATGTAGATTACTGTGATTTGAAAACTAAATTCACAAAAACTTACATTAGTGCAGAATTAGTAAGTTTTTTCCTTAAATAAAGAACTATAACACTACATATTTTAACCATAAACAGAATGGCTTTTCCTTTGGCATTCAGAATGACACCATGTTCTTAAACATACCCCTCCCTTGAAGTGTGTTTGTGTGTGATGCCTATTTCTTTTTCAGGTAAATGCAGTCTTCCTTATAAAAATGAAATTAAACCTATTGCTCTCTCAGTTGTTTTATATTCTAACAATAAACAAAAAAGGTCACTGACTGTGCATTGTACCTGTATTTATATCTTACGGTTGTTAACAGGAAGCTCTCTGAGGGGAAGAAAAAAGGTAAGCCTCCAGATAAAACAGCTAGTGGAGGTTTTCCATTTGTTTGCACATCTCAGTATATTCCTGTTGAGGTAAAGTTTGCACAGTCTTCTGACTTCTGAGCAAATGATAGACTTTAACTTGTTTAAAATTTGTCTTAAATGCCAGTAAAGTGGCTCTGGTTTATCAGCTAATCTTCAATTCTGTGGTAAATCTTTGAGCTGTTGAGTATCTTTGAGATGGGTTGAATTCAACTTATGTTGAACTGAAAACTGTCTTAATTTTTTCCTCTGTGTATATGAATTATTTTTGTTACAAAGCCACTGATATGTGCACAATTGTAATTTTACTCAAGTATGTTGCAGTTGTAAATATTAGAGTTTAATCTTGTGCTCTCCTTTTATTTAGCAATTACCTGATTTGCCGATAGCTTTATAATTTTTTTTAAGGTAATTATTCATTATTTTGTCAATGTTATTTGCATTTAGGATACTAGGAGTCTCTTTCTAGGGACTTTGCTTAGCTAGCATGTCCTAACTTTGTTCTTGTCTTGCATAACTTTAGTAATCTTTGTCATTACATGTAACTTTGTTGCTCTGTATGGCATATTATTGTATCCATAAACATGGTAATTTTGATACAGTTATACTTTTACAGTGGTACATAATCCAAGGACTAGTATAGAATTAAGAAGAGTGCAAGATGAGGGAGGGAAGGGTTTTTTTTGTTCTTGGTAATTTAGATGTGAAACCTCTACGGAGCTATCATGTGAAATGATACTGGGTGGTTGTGCTACTGTATAATGGGGATGATAATACCAGGAATTTTAATAAGATTTTGTAAAGAATATCCAGAAAAGTAGTGAACTTATTTCAGTATGACATAGAAAACAATGTGAATATTTAAGGTCTGTGACTATACTTAAACTTCACTAAGAATTTGCAGAATTGTTTTGAGATGTGAGAATAAAGGTAATTTTGTTGAATTTTTTGGTGCTAATGATGGACAGTTAAAAAGGTAGCTAGTGTATATTGTTATGGGGAAGTACTTATTAGTTACTTCCAAAACTGATAATGCTATGTATTCACTTTTCACTCTGTAAATGTAATTCTTTACAATGACTTTATTTATTAAAGGGCAGACAGTTGTAATTTTTACAGGGTTGTGTGAGCTATTCAAACTCTTTAACTTCTAAACAGGATATTAGCTTCTAAAACCACAGTGGGGATAAAATATGGAAATTCTTTTAAGTTTCATTTCCATTAAATGAGAACCCTTATAGTTCATATTGCCAGGAATTTGACCATCTCGTTAGCATAAAATAGTTCATCAGCCTGGTCCCAGTAGGCTCAACCAAAGAAAAAGACTCCAATGAATGGACATTATTACTGAGTCTTCTTGTAAGTAGCCATAAATAAACCAAAATAGTATCAAATTTAGGTATGAAATTCCACATGTGCAAAGTACTGTTAAGGTGATACATTTTTGATGAGATTTTTTAAAATATTTGAACTATTAAAAACCATTATCTTTAAACATCCTATAAAAGAGTGATTCATTTTGCAGTTGTGTTTTCCTTAGATCAGAGATCATTGATTTGTTACCTTTATGCAAAAGCACATTACATAGAAAGGCTTTACTTCTACCTCTTTGAACTAATTTTTTGATATTGAGCTGTGCCCCCTAAATATTTGCCTTAGCTGTTTTAAAATATACTGTTTTCAGAACCAAAGCAAAGGAGTGGTTTTTTCACAGAAACATTCTCAGAGGCAAACATCATCCCAGAAAACTGGTGGTAGCATCTTTTAGTGGTAAGACCTTGCAAAATGTCCTAGTTGTTTTTTTTTTTTTTTTTAACGCTGAGGTTCATTTTTTGTTGCAGGTATTTAAATATGAAAAGTCATGTAGTCACCCCAAGGTTTATCTTTGAAAACAGTACAAGTGCATCTTGATCTCTGTGTATGCAGATTGATTCTTGTTAGAGTTCTTGAGAATCAAGATTTCTACCATGATAAATGATTTCATGCAAAATGTCGTAAGGGGTGCTTGCATTACTTTGTGCAAACATCATAATTATGTAGGATATGAAATTTCCTGGCCTATCTATCTACTTTGAAATAAAGAAATGACTAGTTATGGTCAATTTCAGTTAATAAAATTTGAAATGTTTTTGTTACCGAATGTCCTGCCTTAAAAACATTTTAAGCACATATTTTTGGTTATATTTGAGAACTTAAATTATTTTTATTCCTTAACTAATCTTAAGATTAATCTTAACTAATAAGCCACTGCTTATATATGCATGACTATTACATACTCTTTAGGTAGTACCCTTGGTTAGGTTAGATTTTTTTAGGGTTTTACATTTATTATGGAAATAAGAGTTTTAAAAAACATGGTAGTATCTCTAAGGGAAGATAGTTCTGTCAGGATATTTCACCATTCTCAAGTTTTATCTAAACAGAAAAGCAATTTTTTTGTGACCTACTACTGTGCTTAAATAGCTAGGCAATTTTTAAGATCTTTGCTGAGAAAAATCAGAGCTTTTGTTACAAAAAATTCTTTATTCAGCAGTCCCTGCTTTCTTGGAAGGCAAGTAGGATTTCCTAACTACATTTATCCAGATAAAAAATGAGTACGTCCCACAAGTGAGAAAAACTTGGTGACAAATGCTAATTTCATGGACCATTTTGTTAGGCTGACTTAGGAGTTTCTGGATTGGAGAAGCAGCGCATTCTGCCCCGTCCTTCTCAGGTGTCAAATTATAGTACCAGTGCATTAATTTGAGGATTCACAACTATATTAATAACCTGAAATTTTTTTTCCTGTAAGCCAACAAATGTAAGCTAAATAGTCAGAAGTTTGTCTTGGTAAGAGAAGTTTGCCTCTGAAACATCTGTATTCCAAGCGTTTTAGTCTGATACTATGCATCCATTTTTTATTCTGCAATGTTAATTTGGGCACAGCCACCTTTTACTTCTATGACTCCTCTTCTGTTCATTTACCAGTATGTGTTCTTCAAGTTTCTTAAGGTAGCTTGCTAAATAAGCAAGATACATTGGAAGATTGTGTGGCTAGGAGTAATTCTGGTCTCTCAAAAGTGACTTACCCTGTTCTCCTGTGATCCATTAATCGCAAAAGTAAATTCTGAGGGCTGATTTCCTTTATTTCCAAGTTTGGGGGAAAAATCTCACTTAAAACCTGTTTAGTG
Source organism: Aepyceros melampus (assembly GCA_006408695.1). Lineage (NCBI taxonomy): Eukaryota > Metazoa > Chordata > Mammalia > Artiodactyla > Bovidae > Aepyceros > Aepyceros melampus. The sequence continues at coordinate 598,620 of SJXQ01000188.1, forward strand.
GTTGATTTAACTTGATTTGCCTATTGTTAATTAATGAGTACATTTTTTTTTTAAGTTGTGTTTTTCAAGCAGTGTCACCCACCTAGTTTGAAAAACTTAAGTACTCATTTGTTGGCAGCAATAATTGGGATTTCATTTTGTGAATGTACTCAGAACCCCCAAGGACTATTGAACAGGATGTTTGCCAATAGAAAATCTAAAACAAGAGTTTGTGTATATGGCATGAATTCAATTAGACATTGAATTTCATCTCAATATCTATTACAAGGAATTATTAATAAAGTTTGTTTATTGACAACATAAATCCAAGGCTCCAACATGTCTTGTTAATATAAATCAGAAATAACTTCCTGGGAGATGTGGGAAATGAGATCTCTAATATAAAAGTTAGTCTTTAGTTGAGTGACTTCGTGTATCATCGAATGTAGCCACTAGGATCAGATTGTCCATATTCCAGTCTCAGCCCCATCACTTAGTTGCTGATGTCTGGGTAAGTGTCTTGACTTTGTGCCTTGATTTCCTAATCTACAAAATGTCAGCAATAGTACCTATTCATTGCGTTGTGAGGCTTCAGATTTGGTTGATCAGTGAAAGCTAAGTAGAATGGATGGTGTTGAAGAGCATCCATTAGAAGCAGGTTGTAGATAATTCAGGAAACTGGTAAAGGCCAGGCCAGGTGCAGTAAACTTGTGTGTTAGACAGTGCAGGCCTACCGTTTACAGAATTGAGTTCATTTAGACTCATACTTTGGTATTGTGTGCCTTCTTGCATCACCTCCACAATTTGTCATGTGAAAATTAATCATAAATTGCTTTACCCTTGCTGCTCTTTCCAACCACTTTCCCTCCCACACCGGTTTTCCTGCACTTAATACTTGAAAGAAATTGGAAGCCTGCAGTGGCTTTCATAAAAGAGAACTAGGGTAGAAAAGTTACTTTCTCTAACAGGCATTTTAAGCCTAAATATAAAATAAATGGCTTGAAATCACGTTAGATTTGTCTTTATTTTATGTTGATAACACCAGTAAGGAGTGAAAGTGAAAGTCGCTTAGTAGTGTCCAACTTTGCTACCCCATGGACTATACAGTCCATGAAATTCTCCAGGCCAAATACTAGAGTGGGTAGTCTTTCCCGTCTCCAGGGGATCTTCCCAGCCCAGGAATTGAACCCAGGTCTGCACTGCAGGTGGATTCTTTACCAGTTGAGTCACAAGGAATAAGTAGCCAGTAAGGAGTAAGTGGGTTTTGTGGTTTTTTTAAGAATATAAATTACAGGAGTTTTATTTAGGAACATACAGTAATTCCCCTTAACCAAAGTTAGTAATCTCATTTAGCAATTCACCCTACTCAATTTGTTTCTTCTCTTCCCCACCCCCAGCCCCCTGCTGCTTTTAGTATAATGGAGAAAATTGTTCATTTTTGTTTCAGGTCTTGTATATGACCTACTTGTTCCCTCCCCAACAACACTACCTCCCAAAGCAATGTAGAGCTTCACTAAATGAGAGTTTTTAATCGTACTGCCATGAAATTAACAGGCTTATTGAGACCTTAACCAGTGTCCAGGCATATCCCCAAGATCAGTTTTCTTTAGTCTTTCAAGTCATAGGAACAATTGCTTTAGAGACTAGTCAGCTGTGGATTTTCACAAGTTTAAAGAGTCATAACAGTATGAGTGCTACAGCTCTTCCTCAGGGCTGTATATGTAGTTCAGCTTTTCGCAGTACAGAGCCGGACACAAAACTTGTTAACGTCAATGAAGATGCAGACTGCCTATACCCAGTATTTTCAAGTTGAATCACCTGGAAAGCTTTTTTTAAACGTAAGTTGCTTTAGTTACATAGCTGCCTTCAGCTGAATACTTGGAAGTACAGCAGGTATGAGGAATAAAGATGGCCTGGTACGTGATGGAGGCTTTTCATGGTCTGAGTAGATTAAGTGGCTTTTTATATTGGAAATACTCAGGCCCAGGACTGTTAACCTGTCAAGCAGGAGAGAGTGGATAAAGTAGGTAGAATCCTGCACATACCCCAACCCCATACTCTAGTGCTCTGGCTTTTCCACAGTGGCAACTCGCCTAATTCAGCCATTGAAAAGTGTCCACAGCATAAGGGCTAAAATAAGGTAAAGTTAAGGAGGTTCTAGAGTTGGAACTACATTTAGGATTTTACTTGGGAAGTTAAATTTCCTTTGGTTGAGCTTAAGACCAGTTCAGTATGTAATGAAATTCGCTTCTGAACATGCTTGAAAACAGGTGGTGTGCCTGGTCACAAGGGGATATAGGCATAGAAGGAAATGCAGTGTTGCTAAATGAAAAATGAGAAGCTTTTGAGACCAATTAAGTCATCAGAATCATTGTACTGGTGAATTTATCAGCATCTCAAGTTTCTTTGGGTTTTTTTTTTTTTTTTTTTTTGAGTAAAAATAATGTAAGTGATATTTATAAACTACAAATCTGGGAGGCAGCAGGGAAAAGACCAAAGTCAGATCTGGGTAGCAGCCCCAGGTCACTCACCAGCTGGATGACCTTGAGAAAGTTAATGTGCTTCTGAGCCCTACTGTCTGGTAATAAAATCAGACTACCACCAACCCAGACAGCCAGAATTAAATGATGTGCCTTTCACTATCAAGAGCTCAGTGAATGCTTGCCCTCCCAGCCTTCACCCTTCTGAAATCCCAGTCTTCTTTCAGGACCTCTACCTCCTAAAGGAAGATATAAAGGGAGCAGTAATATAAGCTTAATTTCAACATTAATAAATGACAAAACACAAAGCTTTAGGATCAAGACTTGCCTATTAAAAATGTACAAATTTTGAAGGTTCTGTTAAATTAGTGTTCAGTGTTTTCCTGTATCGGAAGAGGGGTAGGTTTATTAACACCAACTTTGTGTGTCCTTTACTGTGATCTCTATACATGGTATAAACATTTCTTAGTCCCTGTCCTTTCTTCATAGGGTTTTTTATAGTTAATTGCTCCAAAGTTAGATATAATCATTCAGACTTTAAAGAATGCTGAATCCCACACTAAGATTAAAAAACCCTACTTAAGATGGTGTTGATACACAAGTAAAACAAGCAAAATATCCCTTGTTTTTATCAAATGTTAAGGGAAGAACCCAAACCAGAGAGAGAGAAGGAAGGTATACCCTCAAAGAACCTTCTAAACATGTTGGCCAAAGCAAGCTCTTAACTCAGCTGGACCATGTTTCACATATCTCAAAAACTTCTCAAGAAGCAGCTTGATTTTGACAAAGCTTCACAACTGGTGAGAATTAGGATTCCCCTCAAGTTAGCTTGTAGTTATCTTTATGATACCAGCTAGTAATAAGACAATAGGTGTCGAAATGTAGGTGAATGGAGTCACAGCAAACCTTATCAAAAAGCCCACCAACTTAAGACTTTGTAATAATTCTGACAACTTGTCCCCATTCACTTTTGCAAGGTTTTTCAGTGTCCTGGAAATGAAAGAAGAGTGACCTTAGCAGGGATGTCCTTCCATCAGGTGGCGTGAGCACAACGTCTTAGAAAAGTTTATATGCTGACCCACTCTCCCCTTATCAGATCAGTGAGCTTTTATCCCACCAGCTGGCATATGTTCAGCTAGTTCTAAATGCAGTAATGATTATATTAACTCTGTAAACAAGTGAAGACCTCAAATCATAGTACAAAGCACAGGGAAGGCATCCTGAGGGTTATGGAGCCTCCTTGTAGAGCCCAGCTTCTTGTGGGTGGGAACTTAGGAAGAGTTAGGGGACCTTCTGGCAATGAAAGGCCAAGACCCTTAGCTCTTCCTGTTAAGCTGAGGCCCCTGTAATCTCGTGTTAAGACTGCTGCCTACATAATCTGAATCTAGTACCTTTCTCCTCCTCTAACTTCTCACCTTCCTCCATTCCTTTGTAAGAAATAAGTGCCTTTGCCCACCAAGCAAGAAAATACATTTACTTTTTTATACAATTTATTTTGAGCTAATGACATTAAAATTAACAGGCAAAAAAATAGAAGGAAATAGCATATAAAGCAAGGGAATTTGTAGTTCCTGGATAAAACTGTAAACACTGGAATTTTTCTCTTTTTACTGTTTAAGACAATTTGCTCATCAGTTCACTTCACTTCAGTCGCTCAGTTGTGTCCGACTGCCACCCCATGAAACACAATACGCCGGGCCTCCCTGTCCATCACCAACTCCAAGAGTCTACTCAAACTCGTGTCCATTGAGTCGGTGATGCCATCCAACCATCTCATCCTCTTTCATCCCCTTCTCCTGCCCCCAATCCCTCCCAGCATCAGAGTCTTTTCCAATGAGTCAACTTCGCACGATGTAGCCAAAGTATTGGAGTTTCAACTTTAGTATCAGTTCAGTTCAGTCGCTCAGTCGTGTCCGACTCTTTGCGACCCCATGAATCAAAGTACGCCAGGCTTCCCTGTCCATCACCAACTCCCAGAGTTCACTCAGACTCACGTCCATTGAGTCCGTGACGCCATCCAGCCATCTCATCCTCGGTCGTCCCCTTCTCCTCCTGCCCCCAATCCCTTCCAGCATTAGAGTCTTTTCCAATGAGTCAACTCTTCGCATGAGGTGGCCAAAGTACTGGAGCTTCAGGTTTAGCATCATTCCTTCCAAAGAAATCCCAGGGTTGATCTCCTTCAGAATGGACTGGTTCGATCTTGCAGTCCAAGGGACTCTCAAGAGTCTTCTCCAACACCACAGTTCAAAAGCATCAGTTCTTCTGTGCTCAGCCTTCTTCACTGTCCAACTCTCACATCCATACATGACCACAGGAAAAACCATAACCTTGACTAGACGGACCTTAGTCAGCAAAGTAATGTCTCTGCTTTTGAATATACTATCTAGGTTGGTCATAACTTTTCTTCCAAGGAGTAAGCACCTTTTAATTTCATGGCTGAAGTCACCATCTGCAGTGATTTTGGAGCCCAAAAAAATAAAGTCTGATACTGTTTCTACTGTTTCCCCATCTATTTCCCATGAAGTGATGGGGCCAGATGCCATGATCTTTGTTTTCTGAATATTGAGCTTTAAGCCAACTTTTTCACTCTCCTCTTTCACTTTCAACAAGAGGCTTTTTAGCTCCTCTTCACTTTCTGCCATAAGGGTGGTGTCATATGCATATCTGAGGTTATTGATATTTCTCCCGGCAATCTTGATTCCAGCTTGTGTTTCTTCCAGTCCAGCGTTTCTCATGATGTACTCTGCATATAAGTTAAATAAGCAGGGGGACAGTATACAGCCTTGACGTACTCCTTTTCCTATTTGGAACCAGTCTGTTGTTCCATGTCCAGTTCTAACTGTTGCTTCCTGACCTGCATACACATTTCTCAAGAGGCAGGTCAGGTGGTCTGGTATTCCCATCTCTTTCAGATTTTTCCACAGTTTATTGTGATCCACACAGTCAAAGGCTTTGGCATAGTCAATAAAGCAGAAATAGATGTTTTTTCAACAGATAGCTTTTGACAGTTTTGAGCAAAGCATTAACAAGATCACAATCGTGTAGACTTGTGCATGCATGCTCAGTCATGCCTGACTCTGCAATCCCATAGACTGCAGCCCGCCAGGCTCTCCTGTCCACGGGAGTTCCCAGGCAAGAATACTGGAGTGGGTTGCCATTTCCTTCTCCATGGGGTTCTTCCTGATCCAAGGATCAAACCTACATCTCCTACACCAGCAGATGGATTCTTTACAACTGTGCCACCTGGGAAGACAGTGTAGGTTCTCTAGAATTCAAATATGAATTGAGCCATTGGTCCCTAGAGGGCACTCAAGACTCCTCCCTTCTTCACCCTCTTTAGGGTAAGGTCAGGGAGTTGAGCAAGAAATTTCCTCCCACCCCCATAAAAGAAGAAAACCTTGCTAAAATTGGAGAATATGGACTAAGTTGTGTTTTCTAGGCGTAGAGTCTTTAAAAGGTAAAAGATTCAACAAGAGTGGATGCAGTCTCCCATTTCAACACATCCTCAGTGGTAACAAGGGCTACCCTTGCCCTACTAGCTCAGCTGGTAAAGAATCTGCTTGATGCAGGAGACCCTAGTTCAATTCCTGGGTCAGGAAGATCCCCTGAAGAAGGGATACGCCACCCACTCCAGTATTCATGGACTTCCCTGGTGGCTCAGATGGTAAACAATCCGTGTGCAATGTGGGAGACCTAGATTCGATCCCTGGGTTGGGAAGATCCCCTGGAGGAGGGCATGGCAACCCACTCCAGTATTGTTGTTTGGAAAATCCCCATGGACAGAGGAGCCTGGCAGGCTACAGTGCATGGGGTTGCAAAGAGTCAGACATGACTTCTGTATTCGGAAGCACCCCAGCCAACATCCTTTCTTTTCCTCTTCTACAAGCCTAGCAGGCCAAGTTATGAAGGCTCAAACAGCCTACGCCTTTGAGCCAAGAGACTTCGGGTTTGTCCTCTTCATTTTCTCTGTTGAGAGTGGCTTTTTGTCCCACTAGACAGTAAGATTCTAAAACTCAAATTTGAGTATTGACAGAGAATAGACAGAGATGACCAAGGTCCCGCCTGTCTTTCTTGACTTCTGTATTGTGATTTAAGGCCAAATACCCAGCTAATAGGATTCCCTGGTGGCTCAGCTGGTAAAGAACGTGGGAGACCTGGGTTTGATCCCTGGGTTGGGAAGATCCCCTGGAGAAGGGAACAGCTACCCACTCTGGATACCCAATTCTGGCCTGGAGAATTCCATGGACTGTACAGTCCATGGGTTCACAAAGAGTTGGACACGACTGAGCAACTTTCACACACATTCACTCATTCACACAGCTAGTAATAAAGTTCTCTTTTGCCTGGTTGTGTTATTGTTCCCTGTACATATATGTCCTCCCCAGGACCTCACAAAGAGGAGATGGCTGGCCAAGGCAGGATTCAGGCATTCCCAGATCCCCAACCAAATATCTTCTCCTTACTCTCTTAGTATCAGTCCTTGAAAGATAAGCTGAACAGGCCAGAATTACGTTGACATGGCTAAAAAAAAATGAAAATAAAAAGATCAGTGAAGGAAATTAAGGAAAATTCAACACTGCTTGATAACTGATAAGATATTGAAGGACTAGGAGAGCAAAGGTCAGAACTTATACCAAAGTTTTAAGAATTAAATGATGGAGAGCTTCCGTAGTGGCTCTGGGGTAAAGAATCTGCCTGTCAGTGAGAGCATACAGGTTCAATCCCTGGTCCAGAAAGATCCACGTGCCTGTGTGTCACAACTATTGAGCCTGTACTCTAGAGCCCAGGAACCACAACAAGAAGCCACCAAAGTGAGAAGCCCTCACACTGCAACTCAAGAGTCACCCCTGCTCTCCACAACTGGAGAAAATGAAGGCCCAGCAGAGCCAAAATTAAAAAAAATTAAATATACATGAAAATAATAATTAAAACCATTTCAAGTGTGAGAAAAATAGATATATGGAACAAAAGAGTTTAAAATGAATATGTTTATACACAAATTTAGGTAGCATTTTAGATGAGTGAGATAAAGATGGATTAGTCAGGGATATGTGACTATTGGGATAATTAAACAGCTCATTGGGAAAAAAATAAAGCTGGGATACTACCACACTTCATATGCAAAAAAAAAAAAAGAGAGAAGGAATTAAATGATGGAAAGAGGGTGGTGTCATTGACAGTCTTCTAAAGGGATGGCCAATTTAGATGGAAAGAGGCTGTGTTTGGTTTCAGGCAGACTGAGAGGCAACAGGGAATTCATGTGTCGTGGGAAGGTTACTCTGGGCACGGTCAGCAGCATGGAATGAAGGCAAGGAGGCTGAGGTGGAGCAATCAGGCTTTGAGCGAAAATTTGTGCGTGGAGGTGCAGCGAAATAGGAGGGAGGGGAGGATTTGAGAGACAGGGAAGAAAGCTTAATCAGATCTTGGAGACTGATTAGATTTTGAGAGTGATGAGTGAGTGAGTTATCCAATAACTGCCTAAAACTTACCTAGTAGCTTTGGACAGTTGCTCTTCTTCATGGGATTCTTTACTCATTATTTATTCCACAAATATCTTGTAACAGTCACCTTTGAGTGCGACTTTGGCTGGGACGAGCTCAACAGATTGCCCCCTTCTCTGGAAACTGCCACTATTTACAGAGTGGCCCCCAGAAGTCAGGCCTGCACTTCAGAAACACCCGCCCCACCCCACATTAGGGAGCAAGGCAGGCATAAAACCATCTGACCCATGCAGTACCAACTTTAGAAATTTAGCCCGTTTGCCTAAGAGACACAGAGACTAGAAGCACGCTGGTTACAGCAGACGGAGTTACAGATGAAAAGCCCATGAACACCCCTGAGGCCCTCGAGGTGGCAGGCTTCCTACCGTGCCTTCCGGCCACAGGTGATTAGCCCAGAAGCAGGCACCAGCTAAAGCTGGACCAATCATACCCCTTCGTGGAGCTATTGACACTGACCTCGTGATCTCTCTCTCCCCTGCTCTTTCTCCCCCATCCCTTCTCTCTTTCCCTCTCTTCTTGACAACTCATTTAAGGTTGGGAACTGGAGACAGTGGCCCTTTGTGCATGCTAAGTTGCTCCAGTTGTATCCGACTCTTTGTGATCCATGGATTGTAGCCCACCAGGCTCCTCTGTCCATGGGATTCTCCAGGCAAGAATGCTGGAGTGGGTTGCCACGCACTCTCACAGGGGATCCTCCAGACCTAGGGATCGAACCAGCATCTCCTGCCTTGGTAGGCAGGTTCTTTACCACTAGCGCCACCTGGGAAGCCCCAGAGACAGAGGGCATTTTCCACCAAATGAACTGGAAACAAACAGTAGTGAGAGAAAAGTGAGGCAGACACATGCAGAGAAGCCAATATGAGATAGCACTTCCTGGGGTCACCAGAGAGCTCTAATCTCTGGTTCTCTTCCTAGAACCCTGTGGGTTCTAGGACAGGTCCTTGTCCTGAGTTCTGTAAGTTCTTGAGTATTCATCCTCCTAATCAATTCCTTTTTTTTTCTTTTTTTGGGGGGCTTAAAGCACTTTGAGTAGATCATTTAATGGGTAGACACTCCAACTTGAGTTCTAATGAATATACATCTGTGTATGAGGCTCTGGGCAAGGCACCAGGATCAACATGGATCAGGCTCGGTTCTATGCTCAAGGAACTTTGAACACTGGGGAGAATATAAACTCTGTAATCAATAACTACTTTACAGGTAGGAAGAGAAAGCCCATTAGACATGTACGAAGCAAGCTCTTTGGGGATTTAAAGCGGTTTAACACTTGCCCAACCCTGAGAGTGAGTATGTCCTTAAATTTTGCACCCCAGGCTTATAGTGAGGGTCAGGAGAACGTCATAGAAGAATTAATATCTGAGCTAACCTAGGGGCAGGGAGGATTTGGTTTTGGTGTCAAAGTCATATACCTCAAGTTAAAGTAACAGAATAGAAAATACTTCCATGAGAACCCACAAGAGCTGCTCTAGGGTCCTCAGACTCTTCAGAATGACTTAAGTGTTCAAAGCACGAAGGAAGAGGGGAGAGTAAGAAAAAAAGAGGGATCATAGAATCACATTCTGCAGGCATCAAAAAAAGTGATGACTGTTAAGCTGAGAAATGACTTAATTAGAGTTTGTTCTTGCTGTTCAGTTGCTAAGTTGTGTCTAACTCTCTGTTGCCTCATGGACCAGGCTGCTCTGTCCTCCACTATCTCCTGGAGTTTGCTCAAATTCATGTTCATTGAGTCAGTGGTGCTATCTAACCACCTCATTCTCTGCCACCCTCTTCTTCTTTTGCCTTCAATCTTCAGTGATAGCATCAGGGTCTTTTGCAATGAGTTGGCTCTTTGCATCAGGTGGCCAAAATATTAGAGCTTCAGCATCAGTCCTTCCAATAAAGGGTTGATTTCCTTTAGGATTGACTGGTTTGATCTCACTGCTGTCCAGGGGACTCTCAAGAGTCTTCTCCAGCACCACAATTCGAAAGCATCAATGCTTTGGCACTCAGCCTTCCTTATAGTCCAACTCTCACATTCATATATGACTACTGGAAAAACCATAGCTTTGACTATATGACTGACCTTTGTTGGCAAAGTGATTCTGTGCTTTTTAATATGCTGTCTAGGTTTGTCACAGTGTTCTCTCTGTGGCTGAGGTCACCATCCGCAGTGATTTTGGAGCCCAAGAAAATAAAATCTGTCACTGCTTCTGCTTTTCTCCCTTCTATTTGCCAAGAAGTGATAGAACCCGGACGTCTTGATCTTAGTACTTCTTAATACTAAAGTATTTCAAGCCAGCTTGATGAGATCAAGAATCTCATCAAGCAGGATGCTACAGATACTGTAGATTTTTCTCACAGTAATAACTGTTTGAATCCACACAAACTACTAGCTTAAGGTAGTGTCATTTCCATGTTAGATTGCACCACATTCCTTTGGATGATATATTTTTACAGTTACTGTGATTTTTGTTCTTTTAACACTGTTGCTTGTGAAAATCAATGTGAAGTGGGAAATGAGGGTTATGGTATTGTTTCCAACATGATTCCAATGCCTGAAAGGTTGTGCAGAGAATTGTAATTATGTAAAAATGAAATGCAAATAATTTTTTCTTTCTGTCCTTTGAGTATTAAAAATAAAGAATATTAGTTGAACAGAATAGCATGAACTAAAGGAAGGGCTTAAGTCTGGGCAAATAGTGGAGGCTATTGTGTTAATCCAGGCAGAAAGGTGAAAGTCTAAACAAATTGGCACTGGGAATGGACAAACTGTAGGAAAAATAATATACAATCAATATAACTTGGCAGTTGATTGGGTGTTGGAAACAAGGGAAGAGAGAAATAAAAAATACCATTAACAAAGCATGAAAAAGCATTTGATGAAAACAGTCTCCAAGATATGCATATGAAAAATACAAGGGGTAGAACTGTGTATAGGATAGTTTACCAGTGGTATTTTTAAAAGAGAAAAATAGCTAAATAAGCCTATTTGCTTACATATGCAAAATATATGTAGATATCCTTAAAGGAATTCACACAAACCTTATAGCATTAGTGGCCTCTGAGAGTGGAAATGGGTGGTTAGGGTCAGTAGTAGAGTGTTCATCATTGAATTTTTTTAATTTAAACCATTCAGATATATTGCCCAATGAAAACAATAGCTTAAATTGCTAAACAGGGGCTTCCCTGGTGGTTCAGTGGTAAAGAATTCGCCTGCCAATGCAGGAGCCACAGGTTCGATCTCTGATCCAGGGAGAGCCCACAAGCCACAGGGCAACTAAGCTGGTGCTCCACAATTACTCTAGAGCCTGCGTTCCATAACAAAAGAAGTCACTAATTTGAGAAACCTGTGCACCGCAACTAGAGAGTAGCCCCCGCTGACCACAACTCGAGAAAGCCCATGCAACAACGAAGACCCAGCACAGCCAAAATGTAACTAAAATAAAAACCCAAACTGCAATATCAACTGTCAACCACTCAATTTTTTTTTTCAGTTCTATAGACCAGGAGTCCCCAACCTCAGGGATGTAATGCCTGATGCTCTGAGGTGGCGCTGATATAATAATAATAGAAATGAAGTACACAGTAAATATAATGTGCTTGAATCATCCTGAAACCACCTCACCCCCCACCCTAGTTCATGGAAAAGTTGTCTTCCAGGAAACTGATCCCTGGTGCCAGAAAAGTTGGGGACCACTTTTATAGACAATTGCAGATGTAAAGGTGATGAGATCAAACAGAGCAAACCTCAAAATGATTCTCCACTGGAGCACTGTGTCAACTGTTTAAGGCATTGAGCTTTGAGTATGATCTTTCAAAATTATTTCAACAAAGATTATATGTTTTATTAGAGACTTGTTTATCTAAAAAGCATTTTATATGCAAATAATTTTTAAACTTCAACAACAGTAGGAGCATACATTTCATAGTTTAAACATACTTGGATATAAAATGAATTCAACTTTGGTTTGTGTGTTTGCAGGAAAGTATCAGCCACTTAATTTTTAGATTTTATTTAAGTTTTTGAATATATTATTTGTGGTTCAAACATTAAAATGTATATAAAGGCATACAATGAAAAGTCTCTTTCCACCTTAATCTATTTTCCATCCACCCCAAGAGATAACTACTGCTAGTGGTTTCTTTTTTTCTCCAGATATTTTTAATACATATATAAGGTGCCATGAAAATACATTTTCCACAATAATAGTATGCTCTATACACTCTTCTGTACCTTGTTTTTTAAAAAAACAACATATAAAGATTTTTCCATAATAATACAGTCTTCATTCGTCTAAGTAGCTGCATAGTGTTCTGTTACACATGTATTATACATGTATCATAATTTAGTTACTCTGGTGATGGACATTTAGTTTTCCTCTTTTGCCATTATAAGTAATGCTACAATGAATAACTGTCTGAATGACACTTTACCTGGGAGGGAGTATAACTGTAAAATACATCCCTAGAAGTGGAATTATTAAGTCAAAGAGTTTCCTTGACCAGATTCTAATGGATTCTCTTAGACATTGTTCCAACCTACACTTTCATGGTTGCTTATTTGCCTGGAATAATGCAGAATAGTAAAACAATCAAATATATGTAATCACATTACATATTATCATATGGCCACTTATTGCAAAAAAAAACTTTATCCATAAGTGGAATACACTGCCTACCCCAAATCTTAAGCTCTTTGTGCTCCATTTTTCCTTTCTTTTCATATGGATGATTCTTTACTTCCCCATGGCCCAAAATAATTTTGACAAGTGTTTTATCTATTTTAGAAATAATATTTATCACTTTATAGCATAATAAGCCTTAAAATTGTTTTTATTATATAAAAATTATTCTCCCACTACCCAGCTTCAACTCAATTCATAGCAGATCTTATCCACATCTTCCCTAATCAGGATTATTTCAAAGCAAATCTCATACTTCATATCATTTCTCTAAGAATATTTCCAGGTGGATCTATAAAATATACAGGTAGAACCATACTAGGATTATCCTACCCTAAAAAAATGACAATAATTTCTTAATATCATTGAATATCCCATCAGTGTTCATTTTCCCCTGATGGCTATTTAAAAATTTTTTTTCTCATTGTGTATTTCAATCTTGATTTGAACAAAGAATATGTATTATGATGGGCTGAAGTGAAAGTGTTCAGTCATATCTGACTCTTTGCAACCCCATGGACTATGCAGGTCATGAAATTCTCCAGGCTAGAATACTGCAGTGGGTAGCCTTTCCTTTCTCCAGGGGATCTTTTCAACCCAGGGATCAAACCCAGGTCTCCCGCATTGCAGGCGGATTCTTTACCAGCTGAGCCACAAGGGAAGCCCAAGAATACTGGAGTGGTTAGCCTATCCCTTCTCCAGCAGATATTCCCGACCCGGGAATCAAACCGGGGTTTCCTGCACTGCAGGTGGATTCTTTACCAGCTGAGCTCTCAGGGACTGTCTATGATGTTCTAACATCCAAAACTGCGTAAGAATTCTCCACTCCCTCTCTCTTCCCCAGGGAAGAAGGTGACACTCATCAATTGGTGATCCCAGAACAGGACCTTTTAGAGAGGTTATCCTCTGGGTGATAGGATGCTGGCCTCCACGTGGTCAGCTCCAGAGCATGCTCTGTCCATGCAGACTCTAATATGAGGGAGAGACTCAGCAGGAAGTATGTGACTAATATTGATATTTCATCTCTATTTCTGCATTGCTTCTACACTCAGAGGGTGCTATAGGCTGAATGTACGTGTGTCTCCTCCTACCCCCCAAATTCATATGTTGAAAACTAACCCCCAATGTGATGATATTAAGAAGCAGGGCCTTTGGGCGGTGATAAGGCCATAAGAATAATAATGGGGGGGGGGCTCCTGAATAGGATTAGTGCCCTTATAAAGAGACTCCAGAGAGCCCCCTCACCCCTACTACCATGTGAGGGCACAGCATCTATGAATGAGAAAGTAAGCTCTCATCAGACACCAAATCTGCTGGCACCTTGATCTCAAACTTCTCAGCCTTCAGAATTGTAATAAACAAATTTCTGAGGCTTATAAACCACTCAGTCTACGGTATTCTGTTATAGAAGCCTGAATGGACTAAGAGGGAAATTGTAAACACTGCAGATTATCTGATATGTTTGTATGAGAAATTCAACCGAAAGACTATTAGAGGGTATGCTTCCAGAAAACAAATTAAATGAAAAATCAAGGTGAATATTAACTTAGAGGGTGTGTGTGGAGAGGGGAGATTGTACAAACAATGAAAGTGAAGCACAGAAAATCAGCAGGCTCAGTATTCATTCACTCCAGATATTTACAGATAGCCTTCTACATGCCAGGCATATTCCTAGGCCTGGGGGACACAGTGGTAAACAGAATCCCTTCCCTCAAAAAATATATAGTCAATATTTAAATCAGTAAGTATGTACAATAATGTCAGGGTGTATGTGTGATTAAGTTTGTAAAGAAAAGTAAAACTGGAAAAAAAAGATGGAGGAGGAGAGTGTCATTTTAGTTAGCATAGTCTGGAAAGACTTCTCTAGTCAGGTGATATTTGAGAAGATTCATGACTGAAATAAGAAAGCAGGTCAGACAAATGTCAGGGACAGGTGTATTGCAATAGAGGGAAGAGCAAGTGCAAAGACCCCAAGACTCAAGGGCACTCAGTGTGGTCAACTCAGTGTGGTTACAAGTTTGAGGAATCTCAGAGGCCACTGGTGCTGGGGAAGAGTCATGGAGAGAGAAAGAGCAGGAGGAAGAGGGAGCCAGGGCCAGATCCTACAGTGCTTTGCAGGATGTGGCACAGACTTGAATGATTCATTAGCAGGATAAAGTATGCACTGAATACTGATGTAACTAATACTCATGAGAAGAGATGGAGATTGTCCAAAATGTCAAATCCTCATCTGCTACAACAGAAAGTCAATAGATAATATCTAGAAATCCAGCAATATGAAGAATTAGCATATTATTTGGAAATACGGAGATAAATACTAGAAGAAACAGCTAAAAGAGTTGATAGCGATTGCCTCCAGAGAAGAACTAGGCTGGATGGCAAGGCAGTGGGAAAGGAGGCCATTGTTTATTATTGCAAGGCTTTTAGTATGGTGTAATTTTTAAAAGCATAAACCATATCATTCTGACAAGATTAAAAAAGAAAACAATAAAAAAAAAACACCAAAAAACTGATGTGACCTCTCATGTCTAGTTTCACAGGTAATGACGAGGTGATCTTGTCTTAAGGGGAAATCTGCCTCACTGTAATTGTCACTCATTGGCCTAGTTCACCTGTTTGGAAAGACCTGAGAAGACTGCTTCCTCCTACCTGGGAAGCAGGTCTCTCAGAAGGTCCTCTAGGACGGTCCAGCTGTTTCATCTCTTCCTCCCAAGACAAGGTTTCCTCACAGAACCACCTCAACCCGGTGATAAGCAGCAGCCCAGATGGGCAGTCTGGGGGCTAAGATAAGGGACAGGACAGAGTCTGAACGTAAAACCCAACCCACCAAGGCATTCCTACACAGTTTCACCAGGCTGGGCCGTGTTCAGAGGGAGAAGTTATGAGGGAAGAGAACTTAACATTCACTGAGCATTCACTATGCTTTAGTTTTAAAAGTCAGAGGCTTTACATATGTTATTTCATTTAAGCCTCAGAAACAACCCTGTGTGTTTAATACCACTGAATTGTAGATTTAAAAATGGTTCAGATGGATGTATTGTATAACACAGGGAATATGGCCAATAGTTTTGTAATAACTGTAAATGGGAATGTAACCTTTCAAAACTGTATGAAATTTTTTTTATTGAAAACAAAAAATGGTTAAGATGGTAATGTTGTTATGTGTATCTTACCACAATTAAAAAAAAAAAAAAACTTGTGTAAAAGTATTGCCCCATTTTTCTTTTTTTTTTTTTCTAAATTAATTTTTATTTTTTAGTTTGTTTTGCTTTACAATACTGTATTCGTTTTGTTACACATTGACATGAATTAGCCATGAAAAGAGGAAACAGAGACCCAAGAAATTGAGCACTTGTAAACTGACTATACTTCAACAAAAACTATTTTAAAAAAACAAAATTAAGCAACTTGTTCAAACTACCCAGCCAGTAGTTGTTTGAGCCAGGTGTGTGTGTGTGTGTGTGTAAAGTCGCTTCAGTTGTGTCTGACTCTGTGAAACCATGGACTGTAGCCCGCCAGGCTCCTCTATCCATGGGATTCTCCAGGCAAGATACGGAGTGGGTTGTCATGCCCTCCTCCAGAGGATCTTCTCTACCCAAGGATCGAACCCTCTTATTTTATATCTCCTGCACTGGCAGGCAGGTTCTTTACCACTGGTGCCACCTGGGAAGCAAACGAGCCGCCTGTGTCAGGCTTCAAAGCCAGTGACTTTCTGCCCTCTGGGAGATCTCAGGAGATAAAGTAAATGCCAAGGAAACAGAAGGAGTCAGCCCCAGGAGGGGTTCATGGTCTTCCTCCAGTATCTCTCAGTTTTGCCTGCTGCCAGCCTGGCACTCCTCCCTGTAGAGGTGAGCAAATGCGAAGTGAGGCTCATTAATTACCATTCCCCCGCACTCGGCAGCTCTGAGAGGGGGGTTGTATCAGTCTGTCTCTCACGCATGAAGGCCAGGTCCACGAGAGGCAGCGCAGTCTGCGGCAGGGGAATGCGCAGCTCTGAGACTTCTCAGCTACTCTGCGGGAGGCTCCTTTCGCTTGATTTCAGGTTCCAAATTAGTTGAATTTTTAGATGATGCAAATCCAATTCTTTCCCCACAGG
The DNA here is from genome assembly GCA_006408695.1 of Aepyceros melampus. Lineage (NCBI taxonomy): Eukaryota > Metazoa > Chordata > Mammalia > Artiodactyla > Bovidae > Aepyceros > Aepyceros melampus. The sequence goes on from SJXQ01000188.1 coordinate 615,337, forward strand.
AGATGGAGGAAATGACAAGTACTTGACAGAGGGCAAAGAGAGCATCAGCATATCATTAAAATCCAGTTGGGAGAGTGGGGGTTGGGGGAGGAAAGGCTTAAGGAGGACAGGTGAAGGTGGGAAGAATAATTACAATAATAATGCCATCAAACACTTTTAATAAAGCATGCCATGTGCAGACACTCTTCTAAGCACTTTATATGTATTAATTCATTTAATTCTCATGACCATGCTATGGGGTTATTATGAGTTAGCTAAAGAGTACACGGTTTATAGGCCTCCCCAGGTGGAAAAGAACCTGTCCGCCAATGAAGGAGACATAAGAGATGTGGGTTCAGTCCCTGGGTCAGGAAGATCCCCTGGAGGAGGGCATGGCAACCTACTCCAGTATTCTTGCCTGGAGAATTCCATAAACAGAGGAGACTGGCAGGCTACAGTCCATAGGGTTGCACAGAGTTGGACATGATTGAAGTGACTAGTATGCATGCATAACAGTTTACAAAACATTGAATTATCCTATATGCCAATTTCCACCTAAGAAAGTGCGAGAGTATTATTTATAATAGGTAAGTATCGATAGGGGGCTTTCCTAGTGGCTAAGATGGTAAAAGAGTTAGTCTGCAAAGCAGGAGACCTGGGTTTAATCCCTGGATCAAGAAGATCTCCTGGAGAAGGAAATGGCTGCCCACTCCCGTATTCCTGCCTGGAGAATTCCATGGATAGAGGAGGCTGGTGGCTACAGTCCATGGGGTTGAAAAGAGCTGGACATGACTGAAAGACAACACGCACATATACAACTATTGACAGAAACTGCCTAAAGATCTGATAACAGGGAATATTAAAGCCATGGAATTTATGCAGACAAAAAGGATTAATAATAACATTATTTCCTAAGTGCTTGTGATACATACATTACTTCCTTTCATCTTTAAACAACCTTTTAAGGGAGGTCCCTGTAGGAGTCCATTTTACAGGTATGCGGACAGGCTCGGAAGCCTTAGAAGGTTCACTGGAGCAGATTTGAAACTCAGCCCCATCTGACTTCAGGACTCAAGCTCTTACATATGACATTGTCCTGCCTCTGAAGACAGGAAGGTCAAAAGTGTTGCACAAAACTGCTATTCACCAGAATTACAATCACATAGAACCTGAGGCTGTGGGAAAATGCCAGCAGTGACCATAGTATGTGGATTCAGTAAGGCGGTCATTTGAGTGAAATGAGTAGTTGTTCTCTCTAAATACAGCTGTTAAAAGAATCCCTGAACAGGGTATTCTCTTCTCTGCACTTATGGTGAACAGTCCCCCTTACGTTGTCACCATGCTCTGTGCCACTTTGGGCATCTGGGCCTTCGTGTCCTAGGCGCCAAAGCGAGAGAGGTGGCAGGATACAGGACTTTTCCTTTCCTGATTCCCCTGGGACCTACAGACCTGCACTGACAGCTCTCTGCTGACGTCACCCCTGCTTGGAGCAGACGACTGTGGCCCAAGTGTCTCTGGGCACGCTTCAGTTGAGTCCCAAGCCGTCTGGGAGCCTAGGACTCCATTCACAAGCCTCCTCTCTGCCATGGGCACCCATGTCCTCATACATACCACCCGTGGTCCAGGGTGTCTCAGGCTGAAAGCTGGCTCTTGACTTCCACAGAACAGACCACTTCCCCAGAGCTTCTGCTGGTGTAGCTGGATTTCCTGACGACTTCAGAGAGCAAACCAGAGAGCTCATGTTGAAACCACGTGCTGTCATCACCTTTCTCCAAAGTCTTGGCCCTTTCTCACCTGTGCTGGCTTCTGGCCACCTCTCTGGCTCCTCTGCCTGTCTTCTGCCTGCCCCCTCCCTCATCTCTCCTTTCACTAGTGTTCTCCCTGTCCAGGCAGCTTCTCTGATAGCTCAGTTGGTAAAGAATCTACCTGCAATGCAGGAGACTCTGGTTCGATTCCTGGGTTGGGAAGATCTCCTGGAGAAGGGAAAGGCTACCCACTCCAGTATTCTTGGGCTTCCCTTGTGGCTCAGCTGGTAAAGAATATGCCTGCAATGTGGGAGACCTGGGTTCAATCTCTGGGTTGGGAAGATCTCCTGAAGAAGGGAAAGGCTACCCACTCCAGTGTTCTGGCCTGGAGAATTAGCAAAGAGTTGGACACAGCTGAGCGACTTTCACTTTCACTTTCTCCCTGTTCAGAAGCAAAGCCAGTAATCCCCCCAGCCTCTTGCAAACCACTTCCCCTCCTCTCCCTGCTAACTCCATTCCGACAAGTCACACCAGATCCTTGGGAGACTCAGCAAGGGTATTTTCCTCAGAAGACACCTCCTTTCTGAAGAGGAGTTTTAATAACAACTATGATGACAAAATGACAGGTTAAAAACCAAAATAACAACAATAACAACAACAAAAACTGTTACGTTTGAGATCATCAGAGTGCGGGAGATTTATTGGGATGTGCTCCTGGGAACAACCCCATGAGAAAAGCAAGATTGAACACTGGGGGAAGTTGAGCTTCAGTGCAGTTGCAATAAGAGTCCTCTGCCATCTCGAAGAAAGTTCTGGAACTGGAATATCCCTTTGGAGTTATAGCACGGAGACTAGGGGGCCAGGCCTTTGTGCTCCTATCTCCACATGCATATTGGCAGTCAGTCACTGTGTCAGACAGTTTCCTCAGTGGAAGACTGGTCTAGATGGGGACACAGCAAACAAATTCCCAGTACCCCAGGGAAAGGAGCTCCTGGGAAAAGGAACTCTTGAAAGGACCATATGAATGGTGGACATTTCGGTAATAAAAATTTTTTTAAAGTAGAAAACAATCTAAATGCCTATCTATTGGGAATTTGATAAATCAGTAATGGTACAGTCATACCAAAGAATACTATGCAGTTGTTAAAAACTCAGCCCATTTACTGATATGGAGTGGTATTCTAGTGGTGTTCTTAGGTGAAAAAGCAAGCTGCAAAATTATCTCATTACTCCATTTTTGTATTTAATTTTGTATTTAATATATTAATATATATTTAATATATTAAAATATAGACATACAGTCTAAAAATATCCAGTCCAAACTTTTAATACAGACTGTCGCTGGAGAGGCAATTATACTAAAAAGTTAATGTTTCTGGGGGAAAAAAAGTCCTATTCAAATGAAACCAGGTAGCCATTGATCAAATTTAAGCCAAGGAAGTGACTTTTCTTGCTGCTGACTTGAATTTCTCTCTCCATCAGTTTTCTGTAAGAAACGGCATTTCTCTCCACTTCCTGCCTTAAATTGCGCGGCAGCCTGAGCAGCTGTTGAACAGCTGTCACGTTCTGTTCCAACACAGAGGTGGCTGTGAGCACCTAATGGGAAGGTTGTTGGCTTGCTGTCCAGTGTGGGAGGAACCGGAAGAGCTGGGGTTGCCCAAATTCCACAGATTTGTTGCCATGCAACAAGCTCCCAGGTGGTGGCTCCCTCTCAGTGTCCCTCGGAGGCAGGAATCGTGGCAGCTCTCTTCATCCGTCATCCCTGTCATCATCGTCATCAAAAAAACAATGGCCACTTAAGGAGAGTCCACCATTCGCCAGCAATGTACCAGACACTTCATATTCACCATCTCATTTCTTTCTCGCAACAGTCTGATGAAGTTATATACAATCATTCTGTTTTACAGACAAGAAACAGAAGTCTTCACATTTTTGGTGACTATCCTAAAAGCCATTGAACTGTACTTTTTCGGCATGTGGATGCTTCTTCAGCACTTTGTTTATTATTTATTTATTTAAATGAAAAAATAGAGAGCTTTTATTAGACACTTTGCCCAGTCTAGGTACGTGAGATCTAGTGATGACCAAATGGTGCAGAAGTTTATCAAAGTTTATTTTTTTTAATATATATATTTCTTTGGCTGAGCCAGGTCTTAGTTGCCATGTAAAATCTAGTTCCTTGACCAGGGATGGAACCAGGGCCCCATGCGTTGGGAGTGCTGAGTCTTAGCCACTGGACCACCGGGAAGTCCCTCAAAACTTTTTTAAAAAAGAGAGAACTACAGTCCATATAGGTTAGATAACGCCCAGGTTCACAGAGTTACAAAGTGGCTGGATACGGTCAGTAAGAAAGAAGTAGGCGGTGGAGGCTCGCAGTGCCTGCTACGCTAGAACCTCCTGCCCGCCTGCGCACATGCTGGGGTGCTCAGCGTCCCTGACAGCCTGAGTGGGGGCTCTGGGTTGGGCAAACTCTCTGGGCAGTCCCAGCTGTGAGCAGCAGCCTCTGGACTCCTCAGAGAAGGGCCCTAGGGGTGTGGGGGTGAGGAGGGAGCTGTAAGAATGGGAGTGAGAAAAATGAGTGACATTTATCACAGGAAGTCCCCTGCCAAAAGTGCTTCCCTGGGTGGAGGGCTTCATCAGTAGCTGCTCGGATCGGGCCACACACAGGCGGAGAAGGGGCCAGAGGAGGTGCAGCAGCAGGGGGTTTCTGTTGCGGGCGCCCTGGGAGCCTGGCATCCCACAGAGTCGATAGAGAGAGGGGCTTCTGCAGCCCTAGGCTGGCTTGCCAGTCTCTGTCTTCACCCTTGCTGGAACCTGTCCTTCTGCGCCAGTGTGCACTCCAGCTGTGGATCCATGCCGGCTATGTGGGTTTTGCTCCAAGGACACATGCATGTGCTGCTAAGCAGACTGGCAGCATTATCTTGAAACAGTTAGTGGGGAAAGTTTGATGGGTTTGAAATCTATTGCCTTATCACAAGAAATTTCCATAAGAGCTGTTAAACTCTGTAAAGATAATTTTAAATTCTGTAGAACTTTGAAGGATGGTAAAAAGCCTTTCCATTTTTTTTATCGCCTGCCTGGGCAAAATTTCTCACTGATGGTGATTGCTGAGGACTTGAATAAATCACGATTCAAAACTCTTCTTTGGCAATTATTTATTGCTATTGCAAGCATATAAAAAAGGATAATGGAGGACTTCTCTGGAGGTCCAGTGGGCACAGGTTCAATCCTTGGTCAGAGGGATAAGATCCCGCATGCCACAAGGTGTAGCCAGAAAATAGGGAAAAAAGAAAAGAATGTTTGAAAGAGTTATGTTCATGCTATATTTGTCATCCTCACTGCAGAGCAGTGCGGTCCAATCAGAAAGCCACATGGGGCCACTGAGCACTTAATTGTGGCTGGCCCAAATGGAGATGTTCTGTAAGCGAAAAATACACACTGGATTCAAAGACCTAGTAAGAAAACAAGAATGTAAAATGCCTCATTCATAATTTTTATATTGATGACATGCTGAAATCATAACATTGTGGCCATAAGTTAAACTATGTCATAAATTTTTTAACGTTATGTTCATAGAAGCAAGCTCAAGTTTCTCAGTAAAATTTGAAAATATTTTATTTGGAAAATTTTATATGAATTCAGTATGTAATATGTTCTCTAGTTACTTTATATTTATTTTTATAATTCTTTAATATAAAGAAAACATAATTATTTTTTCCATCAAGCCTCGTACAGATGTCCTCAAATCCCCTCCAGTTTACTCGAACAACCCATAAAAACGTGACTGCTTCCTGTGAGGGCGATGACATGAAATTATTTAAAAGAAGGCATTTTTGAGCATCTTTCAGGTTTGGAAAGGCATTTTGAGCATCTCATAACTCCTGGAGCCATGCTGGACTCTGTGGATACACAGAGTTGTACAAATGGTATATTGTATTGTATTGGGTTGGCCAAAAAGTTCCTTTGAGTGTTTCAACATCTTATGGAAAAACCTGAATGAACTTTTTGGCCAATTCAATAGAGTCAGTGACAAATATTCGGCTATACTTATGGTGCATTGCATGCTGTGTGCGTGGCAAGTCGTTTCAGTCATGTCTGACTCTTTGCGACCCCATGGGTTGTAGCCCGCCAGGCTCTGCTGTCCGTGGGATTCTCCAGGAAAGAGTCAAGGGAAATTTTTGTTGTTCCACTAAGGAAAGAACATCTGATAAGAAGTTCCCAGCAACTTGTTCTGTTGACCACAGAATCCGTGGGCATCTTAGCGAGGCTTGGACCAGCCACAGAGCAGTGGGTCAGGAGGCCTCAGTTTGAATGGAGTGACAAAGGGAAGTGAGGCCTTTTGCTTTTTTTTAGTCTTATGTTTAAGTGGAGCCTCTGGCCCAGCTCCATTTTACATGTTTTCAGGACATGAGGGCTTCTCTCTTTCCTCCTGTAAACTCCAGAAGCCCTGGCTCAGCTGCCGAGCATCTGTGTGGGTTTCCTATAATTCACATGCCTGAGGCAAGGTGTGTCCGGAAGTCAGAGGCCAGGCTACCCAGGTGACTGTAAACTTGTTTAATTTTTGCAAGTGTGGCTTTGGCAAACCATTTAGTCCTCATTATGGGCCAGCTGAATGCCAGGGCTGACTGTTTCCAGCTTTGTCCCCTGGGTGGAATCCTGACTCCATAAAGGGGCTCCGAGGTGCAGGACACCCATTTTGTACCTCTACTTGTGTAAGTGGAGATGTTAGCATTTTCTCAGCTCCTCTGAGGTGAAGCCCAGGAGACAGTCCATTTAGAAAATCATCAGGGAGCTCTGAATGTGATGGAAATCAGTGTTAGATCCTAGACTTTAGATTCACTTCCTGGAAATGCAGAGAAGCAATAAAGCATGAGGTCAGATGAATTTTCTTTCTCAAATTCTGTGTGGCCTTGGGACTGTTCTGTGATATAACTGTCATGCTTTCCCCATCTTTGCCCCCATATGCCTGTTACTTGTGCCTAAAGCAATTGATATACAAGTGTAGGTGGTACATATTACCATAAAAAATGTGTGGATGTACACTGAGGGGGAGGACTTAGTGATAAGTGTTGTATTGAGATGACAGGGGTCCTGGATGTTGTTTATTAAGTTATTTAATATTAAACAGTTAAACTTTAAAACACTGTCCAGTTAAAGGCAAAAACTAATAAAACCCTTCGAAGAAAACTAAAAGAATTTTAGCCAATTAAATGTCCAACAACAGGGGAGCAATTAAGTAAACATAGTAATAATGAGTAACGGCTTACTGTACCCTTTACTCTGTGTTAGCAACTAGTCTAAGTGTTTTATATGCATTACTTAGGGCTTCCCTGGTGGCTCAGATGGTAGAAGAATCCACCTGAAATGCAGGAGATCTGTGTTTGATCCCCGGGTTGGGAAGATCCCCTGGAAAAGGGAATGGCAGCCCACTCTAGTATTCTTGCCTGGAGAATCCCATGGACAGAGGGGCCTGGTGGGCTACCGTCCATCGGGTCACAAAGAGTTGGTCATGACGAAGAGACTCACATACACATACGTATTATTTACTTTTGCTTAAGTGCTCAAAATATCCCAACAGAAGAGGACTATAATTACCACCATTTTCATTTTCTAAACAAGGAAACTGGGGCATAGAGACATTCAGCCACTCACCAAAGATCACATATCTAGTTAACAGCAGAGATGGGATCTGAACCCAAGACTGCTGGGTCCTATGAGCAACTGCCAACCACTAGGTTACCAGATAACCCACTATCACACAACTATGGTAAGCTTCATAGTCAGGCACACTATAGGTGGGGCTATCGATGGTTAGAAGATTCTAAAAAGAAGGCGATTTTGTGGCATCTATCCGAATGTTAAGCTGCACGTACCATTTGTCACACAATTACTACCATCCAAGAGAAATGCATAAAGACAGTTGTACAAGTGGTTGGAAACATTGTCAATGTCCATTAACAGGGAAGTAGCAAAATAAATTTTGCCACATTTATAGATGAACCATGTGGCAGTTTTCTTAAAATGCAGTGGACTTTCCCATGTTCTGATAAGGAAATGTCTTGAAGACATGAAAAAGCCAGTTGTAGGAACATTTTTAAAAAGCTGTTTTGCATGAATATATAGAAAGGTCTGTAAGGATAAAAACTACACTGTTAGAAGTGGTTTACCTCTGAGGCACGCCAGGGAAAGGAGAAGTGAGGGAACAGTCTCCTTTTTCCTTTTTGTATTTCCAAATAGTTTTAATTCTTTACAGTGAGTGTGCATTACTTTTGTAATTAAAAAATAATATGGAAAATTTCAATGTTCTCAACCAATTTTTAATGATATGGGAAAACACTGTAACAAGTGAAAAAAATTAGAGCATGAAATTATATATACTGTATGATCTCAGCTACAGAAAAATGCATTTAAAATCCAGGAAGGAAATATATCAAAATGTTAATAGAGACTGCCTCTGGGTGGCAGGATTAGAGGTGGTATATAATATATATATTTCTTTACCTTTCTATACTTTCTAAATATGCTCTAATATTTTTATAGAAAAAAAAATTAAGCAGGTCTGCCAAAGGTGCATTGCAGATTGTAAAACACAAGCAGCTGCTACCCACGCTGGGTGGCGTGGTGATCTAAGATTGCCAGCCACCTAAGGAAAACTTCCTAATTGCAAGGGGACAGGTAAGCAGAAAAGATGGTTTTTCTCCATTCTGCTTTTCCAATGAAATTTCAAGAGAGAGAAGGAGAAGGAGATACTCAAAGAAGGTAGAGTCTCCCAGCAAAGAGGGTGAGACTCGGAAATGGGGCCAGAATGAGCTTGTGAAGAGGAGAGCACCAGATCCCCGAGGGAAGGTTTCTGGTCCTGGAAGTCAGTGGCGGTCTCTCCCAGGCACTGGGGGACCACTGTGGCTTTCGTAGTGTCTGCATTCAACAGCGAGTGGAAGGAAGGCAGGCGCCGCAGCAGCTGAGGGAGCTTGTGCGGTTCCCGGAGACTGGCCAGGATGCTGCAGAGACACGGCGCGGAGGTGGGGTGGTGGTGGCTGCCGGGAAAGCAGCTCTGTCATTTGACTCCTATGACCCAGTGGACCCCATGCTTCTGGAAGTACGGCTCCGAGCCGGGGATTCCTCCTGAACCCCAGGGATCTAAGATTCTGGAGGAAAGGACCTCTCTTTCTACAAGTAATCTCTCTCCTTTTGGTAAAGAGCTCTTGGTTCACGTCCCCGTTCTAGGCCTGTAAGCACTGGATGCCTTTCCTGCTCTTCTTCTGCGTAAATCGGGAGGGCTGCCCCATGAGGCTGGCTCCAGGCTTCCTTTTATCAGCTGGATTCTGACTGCTCTTAGCCAGTGGAAGGCAGTAGTGTCAGGAGATGGGAAGACAGGAAGCAAGGAGAAGCCGGGGTGTTTCTCCTCTACCCTCTGCTGGTGATGTCTCTGCCAGCAAATGAGTTTCCTCCATGACAACAGCCAGTTACTCTTGGTCTCCAGTGACCCCACTTCCTCTCTTTCTCCCTCAGCATAGGAGCAGAGGTGACTTCTTGTTGTTGCCTCTGGCTTGTTTGAATTCACATCTCTTGTTTGGCTTCGCAATCCTTCTATCACACGTGTAATCAATTCCCTACTGTTAAATTCTCTCTATTGAAAGTAAAATTCTCTCTATTGAAAGTACTTTAAAAGTGGTTTCTGTGGTCCTGCTTAGATCCTGAGCTAATACCTTCTTGGTCTAGGTTTGTCCCTGTAAAGAGAATCCCGAGATGAGAAAATTCAAGAAGAGGTATTATGTGCCACTGGCTTACGCGCTCCCTTACCGTGTCCCTCAGGGGTGCCCAAAGCTTCTCAGCTTTCACTTTACATACATATAACCTGGGGAGCTTGTTAAATGTAGATTTGAAATCAGTAGGAGTGAGGTAGGGTCTTTACAGGTTAGAATCTGTATTTCTAACAAGCTCCCGAGTGATGCAATGCTGTTGGTGCAGACCTGCCGGAGAAGCAAGACACTATATCAGCGTGTTGAACTATATCAGAGAGGGAAACACCGGTGTCCTTTCATAGCTCAGTGGCCTTCGTCCTCTGTGGCACTACCACTTGCTGAATCTGTGTCTCTTAGAGGCAACACAACTCCACATTTGAATGTATTGTTCTGACATATAATTGCGTGAGGGTAGAAGGTGGAAGCCAGCTACCTGGTGGCAGGCTGACTACATTCATGTAGCTGCTAGCGTCTGACTTCTTTATTATGACATCTAGAGTTGTTGTGTCTGACTATTTATTTAGCCATGCCATTTGGCACAATCTTAGTTTCCCAACCAGGAATCAAACTTGTGCCCCTTGCAGTGGAAGCACACAGTCCTAACCACTGGACCACCAGGGATTTCCCAGCATTTGTTTCTTTAAATATATTTTATTTTTTGTATAGTCAAAGTTCATATAGTCAAAGCTATGGCTTTTCCAGTAGTCATGTAGGATATAAGGGTTGGGCCATAATAAAGGCTGATCACCAAAGAATTGATGCTTTCAAGTTGTGGTGCTGGAGAAGACCATTGAGAGCCCCTTGGACTGCACGGAGGTTCAGCCAGTCAATCCTAAAGGAAACGAGCTGAATATTCATTGGAAGGACTTGATGCTGAAGCTCCAGTACTTTGGCCACCTAATGCTAAGAGCTGACTCATTGGAAAAGACCCTGATGCTAGGAAAGATTGAAGGCAGGAGGAGAAGGGGATGACAGAAGATGAGATGGTTGGATGGCATCATCAACTAACAGATATGAGCTTGAGCAAACTCTGGGAGATAGTGAAGGACAGAGAAGCCTGGCGTGTTGCAGTCCATGGGGTCGTGAAGAGTCTGACATGACTTAGTGACTGAACAACAACAGCAACAACTTTCTTTTTAATAAAATATAGCTTTATTTTCCCTTTATTACACAGTTAGGAATACATATATATGTGTATTCTTAAAAGTTCTGGTTAAGTTAGGATATTTTATTCTGAATTTCATTTTCAGGGTAGTAAAAGGGATGCTACAAAGTATACGCTTTACAAAGAGGCCTTGGGGTGGAAGACAGTTGAGACCACTGGGTTAGAGGATCAGTTGCAGGAAGTAGTGGACGGTGGCACCATCAAAAGTCCTGGTCCAGAGGCAGAAGTGGGCACTGACAAGACTGGCATGCTTCCCTTTCTGGGGGATGGGAGGAATGCACACACTCTTTACTAAACAAGGGATAGTGTCACTGTGTCTGTGCAAAGCATTTTCACTTTCGAAGTGTAAGAATTGGGAGAATGAATTACCTTGCTGCCAAGCAGTCAGAGATGTGGGTTCTGGTAGGCATCTGTCATTCCTCTTGGGCTCCTGAAAACCTTTCCTCTGGGCTGGGCTGGCCATTCCTCATCCTCGGGGTTTCAGAGCCCGCCTGCCAGCACAGATGCTGCAAGCCCAGACACTCGCTCTCCTGGGCCCCCTGTAGCTGGGTGTGGCCACACGGAACAGGTGCACCTGCCCAGAAAGAGAAGGAACTCAAGTTTCCCACATTCTGGGGCAGGCTCATCCGGCACCTCCCTGAGCATCTGGTCTGGCCACCTCCACTCCTCTGTGGGTGGCCCCAACTTTTCAGTCACTCCTTACAGCAAATGCCTTGTGTTATTTGCTTTCCCTAGTTGGTCAATGTCTTCAGTCACATTTTTAATTCTTAATTTTTATCCTGGAAAGTAACACTAGTTTCATTTTGGGGGAGTTTTGCCTATTCTGCCATGTTCTTCTTGTAGAGTGTGATGTGTGGGAGTAAACCGCCCATCAGTCTTGCACTGAAGAAGGGCAGAGAGGCTACTGTGTCCAAGGCTTCTTCTCAACACTGTTCATGTAAATATCACATGGATGGTCCTCAAGAGCCTCTAAGGTCACTGGGGCCTGAGTGTCCTGGGGTTAGAAAGCTGCCTGATCATTCTGCCAGGGCCTGGAGAGCTTAGAAGGCAGTGGGTAATGAGAAATGATTGGATGGCATCACCGACGCATGGAGATGAATTTGGGCAAACTCCAGAAGATGGTGGGGGACAGGGAGGCCTGGCGTGCTGCCATCTACGGGGTTACGAAGAGTCGGACACGACTTGGTGACTGAACAACAATGAGAGCAAAACAGCCTCCCGTATTCCTGGCCTCGTCCCTGCCCAGGCAACCCCTTCTCCTGCTGCCTCCCACCAAGCCTGCCAAACACACAATGTCAAGAGAACCAACTTCACATGGAAGCGTTTTCACACCCTGTGGCCAGAAAACATTCTGGACGCAAATGTGTGTCCCCCCCCGAACCTGCCCTAGAGCCTGGGGTGGACTCAGCAGGAGCTGGTGTGAGAAAAAAGGAAAATAGGGGAAATAAACTCAAGGTTGGGGCCTGATTGGGGCCCAGCCTGGCTTTTCCCTAAACCCAGACCTGGCCTGGGGGCTTCAGGGGGCGGGGGAGGCAGGAACCAGAGGAAGAGCAGAGGGGAGAGGCTGAGGCTGGTCGTAGGAGGATGAATTTTCTCCCGAGTGGGAGAGAGGGCGCTGCCATGAAGTGTCCCTCTTCTTCCCTCAATTATAAAATGAACCCAGGATTTTGCTTTTACTCAGTTGTGATGAGGCTGACAGATCAGGAGATGACTGCCATTGATAAAAGTTTGCTACCCACAGTTCCCAAGAGCAGAGGCACGCCACACTCACGGGCAAGCTGTTCACTATTTCTAGAACATTGTTAACCTTGGGAAAGGCAGTCCCCGTCCCACCCCAGGTCTACAAGGCCCCAAGATGTCACAGCATTCTAAAATACAGAACATAAACAGCAGAATGTCAGGGACTTCCCTGGTGATCCAGTGTCTAAGACTCTGAGTTCCCAGAGCAGACAGCCTGCACTCGAATCCTGGTAAGAGACCTAGATCCCACAAGTCGCAATTAAGACCTGACAAAGCCAAATAAATAAATATTAAAAAAAAAAAAAGCAACGGCTTCCCTGGTGGCTCTGTGCCCGTGCAGGAGATATGTGTTCAATCCCGGGTCTGGGAAATCTCACGTGCCTTGGAGCAACTAAGTCCATGCACCACAGCTGTCGAGGCTGTGCTCTAGAGCCCGTGAACCGAGGGCAACTACTGAACCAAGACCCCGCACCCTGGAGCCCGAGTTCCGTAACAAGAGAAACCACCACAATGAGGAGCCCACCCGTCACAGCTAGAGAGTAGCCCACGCAGCAGTGGAGACCCAGCACAGCCAACGCAAAAGCAGAATGTCAGAACATGCCAGAGCATCTGTGCAGCTTTGCAGGGACTGTACCCTTTCCAAGTTCCCCAGCCAATGGGGTAGAGCACGCGAGCCAAGATGGGGATGTGAAAGTAGGGTGTGCCCAGCCGGGTCCCGCATTTAGCCTGAGCAGGGGGAGACCTGCCTTTCCCCCTGTTCTACAGGAAGGAGTAGGGGATGGACTAGAGCTTTGCCATCAGACAGACCTGACTTGAGTTAGACTTGGTCCTCAGGTACTGCTGTGTGACCACGGGTAAATTACTTCCCCCCTCTGTGCCCGAGAGCATCCTGTTAAGAGAAGCTCCTCTACTTTAGCTTCTGGCTCTGTGTGTTCCACAGCCCAGAGACCGCTCCAGCAAAAAACGCAGCTTTCCTGGCTCCACCCAGAGCTTCTTAAGGCCGGTGCCTAGGCGACACTCAACCCGTGGTACAGAGATGACCAGACCAGAAGTGACTGTGCGAAGGAGACATTTCAGGGAACAGCAGGGAGACACTGAGGCAAAGCCAGGTCACTCCAGCCGAGTGGGGACCTGGCCAGACTGGGTGAGCCTGATTGCTTAGGCTGCAAGTGGACTCTGAGGCCCCAGGACACAGACTGTGAGACGCTCTGCCACACACAGGAGGCCGGCGCCCCTCGGCTGGGTCCAGAGACCGAAGCCACACGTGTTCGCTGAATGTGTTCCTCTGGGACCAGGACCCACGTACAGCTCTGCTGGGCCCAGGATGAGAAATAAAGCCACATTCTCAGAGGAAAAGGGAAATATCACATCCTTTTCAAGTTCCTGGTAGCACTGTACATTACTGTGGAGAATGGACCGTTTACTTATTTCTTTAAGAATGGACATTTAAAAAAGTAAGCTGATTTTTCCCTGGTTATCTTTTCTCAACAAATTCCAAGAAGGCTGCAACTCTAGAGTTCACCTCTAACAGTCCTTAATCCTGCCTGTTCCCCAACACAAGGATATCTTTGTGGGATTTCTGATGAGAGAGCCGCGTTTCTCTGAGGTGGTTTCACAGAATCCTGAAGTCGACCCTCTCTCGTCTCCCATCTCCCAGCTGTGTTGGAGCAAACTCAGACTTGGGGCCCCAGGGAAACCCTGCTTTCTGAAACGCCTGACTTATCCTACCCAGGCTTTCTTGAAGAAAGTGAAGTGAAATTATACCCTCCCACACTCCTTTAAAAATGTATACTCTACATTCCAGTTGTCGTAGTAACATCTTCACGCTGCCCGGGGGCCTTTTATATATTTCAGTGCTGATGGACCATTAGTTACCATGAGAACAGGAATGATTTCAAACACAGCCAGTCTTGTGGTGCTTCTATTTGTGACTTGTAAAAAGCAAAACCCACGTCCACAGGGACAGCTTCAGCAGAGCTCAAATAGTTGACCAATGGAAGGATGCGGTCCTCAGTCAGCAGATCCTAGAGATCACTAGAGGGTCACTTTATTTGTCCTCTGAATTGTATTTTAAAGAAAAGGTGTACTTTTTTTTAAGATGCAGTTGCTCTATTCATTGTCGCTGTTTGGTAAGTAGATTAGTTTCAAATGCATGTTCCAACCCTCAGCCTTGAAGACAAATTTGTCACTCCTGCCCCACAATTGTGCTCATGCCCCGAGCCATGCTTCACTCTACTCCTCCAGCCTGACCCGAGACCCACGGGTGACCAGGCAGTGCTATTTCAGGGGCTAATTCAGACCCAAGGTCTGTGCATTTATCCTTTCTTCCTAGTTGAATGCTTGGAAAATGTAAGCCCTCTGAGTTCAAGGACATAACTCTTGAATCTTCAGAACTCTCTGCACAGTCCTATCTGTAATTGACTTGACTTATAAGCTTTCCATTCTGATGGAATTAAGTTTCAGTTGAGAATTTTAAGTCATTTCAGAGGATCTGTCTGTGGGAACAAACCTGAAGGAAGACACCAGCCCCACAGTCTGAACAGCAGGCTGTGACACATTCTTTAATTAGTCCTATTCCCATAACTAACATGTATTGCGTGCTAACCACGTGCTGGGCACATTACGAAACACGTGACATGTATTATCTCATTTAATCTTCATAATACCCTCTGACGTACATTGTTTTTAAGGTTTTTAAAATAACATTTATTTCTTAGAAGTTGACATGTGCATAATAGTAGTAAAGTCACTCAGTCGTGTCTGGCTCTTTGTGACCCCATGGACTGCAGCCCACCAGGCTCCTCAGTCCATAAGATTCTCCAAGCAAGAATACTGGAGTGGGTTGCCATTTCCTTCTCCAGGGGATCTTCCCGACCCAGGGATCGAACCCGGGTCTCCCGCATTGGAGGCAGATGCTTTAACCTCTGAGCCACCAGGGAAGTTACATGTGCATAATAGGAAACCAAAAAACACAAGAAGCAAAAACCAAAGTCATTCATAACCACAGGCAGTTTATCGTTTGTCCTTCTAGGACTCTTTCTTGTATTGTCACAACTAAGACCCATTTTTTTTAAACAAATATTTATTAAGCATTTCTATCCAGTCCCATCACTTCATGGGAAATAGATGGAGAAACAGTGGAAACAGTGTCAGACTTTATTTTTCTGGGATCCAAAATCACTGCAGATGGTGACTGCAGCCATGAAATTAAAAGATGCTTACTCCTTGGAAGAAAAGTTATGACGAACCTAGATAGCATATTCAAAAGCAGAGATATTACCTTGCCAACTAAGGTCCGTCTAGTCAAGGCTATGGTTTTTCCTGTGGTCATGGATGGATGTGAGAGTTGGACTGTGAAGAAGGCTGAGCACCGAAGAATTGATGCTTTTGAAGTGTGGTGTTGGAGAAGACTCTTGAGAGTCCCTCGGACTGCAAGAGATCCAACCAGTCCATTCTGAAGGAGATCGGCCCTGGGATTTCTTTGGAAGGAATGATGCTGAAGCTGTAGCTCCAGTACTTTGGCCACCCCATGCAAAGAGTTCACTCATTGGAAAAGACTTTGATGCTGGGAGGGATTGGGGGCAGGAGGAGAAGGGGACGACCGAGGATGAGATGGCTGGATGGCGTCACTGACTCCATGGGCGTGAGTTTGGGTGAACTCCAGGAGTTGGTGATGGACAGGGAGGCCTGGCGTGCTGCGATTCATGAGGTCACAAAGAGTTGGACACGACTGAGCGACTGAACTGAACTGAACTGAAGGAGTCTGTTATCTATTCCCAGATATGAGGAATATAATAATTAACCAGACAATTTTATCCCCTGCCCTCATAAAGATTACATGGAGTAGGGAAGACAGAAACTTAATGCATTGATGGTCACTTAAATATAGCCATAATAAAGTATACTAATCATTTGGAATGTGTACTCGTAACTAGTAATGCATATGGTTCAACAGGTCTGGATGATAATACAAATGATAGGTATGCTTCTAAGACTCATTTTTATGTAAATTGTTTTTAATCTTTCATTTTATGAAAGAGAAAACAGAGCCACAGATATTACACAGCTTGACCCAAGTCACACACTAACTACCCAGTGGAGCTGGAATTTGCTTTCAAGTGTCTTGCTCCACTACCCATGCACCCTTGCTCACGAAGCCAAGTAAACCTGTGCTCTACAAAGACATCCTCAGACCAAGGCCCATTGTTCATCTGTGCAAACTCAGCAGCAGATGGCAGCATGGAGACTCTGTAGAAACTGGTCATTCCCTGTGTTCTGGCTTTTCTGCCTTACCAACTTTGCCACTCCTGTCCCGGCAGAATTCATTGCCCCGTGTATCAATTCTTGGTCCTCTGGGAAACAAGCTGGTCCCTAAAACACCAAAGTGAAAGTGAAAGTGAAGTCACTCAGTCATGTCCGACTCTTTGGGACCCCATGGACTGTAGCCTATCAGGCTCCCTGTCCATGGGATTTTCCAGGCAAGAATGCTGGAGTGGATTGCCATTTCCTTCTCCAGGGGATCTTCCCGACCCAGGAATCGAACCCAGGTCTCCCGCATTGCAGGCAGACACCAAGGGGCTCCATAAAACGATTTCAATTTTTGACCCAATACGCTCATTCATTGGAACTTAGTCTAAGAAAATTATTCAAAATGAACCTAGAGACAAAAAGGCATTCATTCAGCATTATATATCATAGCAAAAGCTGGAAGCAACATCAGTGTCCCACTATACTGGATCTCCAGGTAAATTATAGTACATCAATGAAACATAATATCACACAGCCATTAACAGACAGCTATGAAGATGAAACCACCAGTTAAAATTTTGTAATTCAACACACATACTCAGCTCAGCTGCTGAAAATTAACCTTCACCTAAGACTATGGCAATGTTTTATCTTTTTAAAATGTTTATGGCTAGTGAAAAGCAGAATATAAAATGTTTTCAATATATTTAAAAATTAAAATATTTTAATATATTTAACAAAATATATTCTGTAATTAAAACTGTTTAAACAATGAATTGACTCTGCAAAGGACCTGGAAAGACAGGGGCAAATATGCAAAAAGAATAGTGGTCAAGCCTGATTCATCTTGGTATCCCCAATACCTAGCTGGTGCCTAACACACATGAGCTAATCAAAAGTTTTGGTTGAATCTAAACTACTATATCAGTATGGGAGAATCAGGTTACTAATTTTTCTTCCCTTATAATTAATGTAATGCTGTTACAATAACGTTAATACAATTTTTACAAGGCAGTGTCCTTAGAGTCTTCTGGATTAGAGGCTGAGCAGTGTATTAGCCTGCTTGGGGAGCCATAAGAAAATGGTGGTTTGGGGACTTCCCTGGTGGTCCAGTGGTTAAGACTCCTCCTTCTAACACAGGGGACATGAGTTTGATCCCTGGTCAGGGAGCTAAGATCCCACATGCAGTGTGATGCAGCCAATAAATAAACAAATGGTGGTTTAAACAACAGAATTTATTTCTCTCTGTTCTGGAGGCTGGGAAGTCCAAGACAAAGGTGCCAGCAAGGGCAGTGGGCTCGCTGGATCGTAGGATAGCTCTATTATTAATTTTTTGAGGAGTCTCCCTACTGTTTTTTGATGTCTCTGTTTTTTTTTTTTTTTGGCTACCCCATGCAGCTTGTAGGACCTTAGTTCCCTGACCAAGGATTTAGCCCTGGCCCTGGTAAAGTCCTAACCACTGCACTGCCAGGGAATTCCCTGGTGTTTCTTCTTATAAGGATACCAATTTTATTGTATCAAGACCTCACCTTCATGACCTCACTTAACCCTAACTACTTTGCAAAGTTCCCATATCCAAATATGTCACGTTGGGGGTTAGGGCTTCAACATATGAACTGGGGGGTAGGGGACACAGTCAGCCCATAACAAGCAGTTAATGCCCCAAAGAGTTTTCTGTATCTGAGAGCAGCTGGAGACCATTCTGGGCGAGGCTGACCCCAGCAGGGATGGTGGCAAGTCCCATGGAGAGACTGGACAGGCATTTTGGCATCCCTTGTTCATCCATGGCGCCTGCAAGGGACTGAGGTCAACTTAGGGGCTCTTGGGAGACACCGGGACCCTCCAGTAGGACCAGTGAATAGAGGGATCTGGGGAAGAGGCAAAGACCTGGGGCAGTGGGGAAGACAGCCAGACTTCTACCACCCCTGGTGGCTCTGACGGGGCACCATGGTAAACCAGCCTCGTTATCCAAGGAAAGGATTAGTCAGTAAGCCACTTCATTTGGACCAGAGGCTGAAACCAGCAGGGGAACTTAAGCTGATCCATCAAACAAAGCAAAGCTGGGCAAAGAGACTCTTCAATCCACTACTGCCCCCATGGTAACTCTATCCCCTCCTTTCATTGTCTCTCAGTTGATTCTCAAGGTCAATAAGCAGCCATACCTTCACACTCCATATCAGATCTGATTAGACAGTGATTTCCATCTATGCCCATGTGGTGGTGGTACACAGATACACTCGTGCACACACACACAACACACACACACAGCCTGGCTGTACTGCAGCAACAGGCTGCCTTTGTCGCCTTGGGGGGTTCTTGGATGTTGACTGCAGCAGTGTTGTTGAGCTCAACAGTCTTACAGAACAGAAGCCCACACGCTGCTAAAGAGGTCAAGGTGGAGGGCACAGGGAACCCGAGAAGAGAGCAAGTGATTCTTGCCCGGTCAGTTCCCACAGTCTCAAAGGGTGGACCCAGACGGGTGGACAGTGCTGTTTCTAGCTCTCCTGCCGACCTTTTGTGGTAAGTACGACGGTGACTGGTGCCCCGGAAGCCAGAGACCGGGCAGCCCAAGAAGATGCGGTGTGAGGGACCCCCCCTGTCCCGTGGGGGCAGTGGCCCTCAGTCTGCACTCTCCTTGCACCGACACTGCAGCAAGCCTGGCCTCTCATTCACAGCGTCTCTGCCTCGCTTTTCATTAACTCACTTCATGGGCTGAGCAGGGAGAGAAAACACAGGGCTGAAATAACTGGAGGAGGCCGTTCACAGAGCAAGGGGAGGGAGAGCCTGTGGCAGGTGGTGTGGTTCGGGGCCTGGAGGGTGAGCCCTGAGGGAGGACAGAGAGGCACTGGTCTCTCTACAGCCTGGGGGAGACACGTGCACTCCGGGGGAGGGAGCCAGGCCAGGGCGCGGTCCTGGAGGGGATCATACCTGCCCCTGTCACCTCCAGCTGGAGAGAGAAAGCCTTCTGTGGGAGGTCTGCCCCGCATATGCCTTTCCCTCCCACCTCTACCAGAGATCTACAACAAAAAAGGAAATCATTTTTTAAAAAATTATGGTAAAATACATGTATCATTTTAACTGCTGCTAAGTCTACACTTTAGGCATAAAATACACTCATGGGAATTCCCTGTCAGTCCAATGGTGAGAACTCCATGCTTCCACTGCAGGAGGCATGGGTTCGATCTTTAGTCGGTGAACTAAGATACCACGCAGTGTGGCCAAAATAAATTTACGAATAAATACATTCACTATGTTGTACAGCCACCACCACTGTCCTTCTTTACCATCCCAAACAGAAACTCCATACCCCCCAGACAACAGCTTCCCATTCTGCCCTCCCCTCAGCCCCTGGGAACCACTATTCGACCTTCTATCAGTGTTGTTGCTGTTGTTCAGTCGCTCAGATGTGTTCCACTCTTGCGACCCCGTGGACCACAGCATACCAGGCTTCCCTGTCCTTCACCATCTCCCGGAGCTTGCTTGAACTCATGTCCATTGAGTCGGTGATGCCATCCAACCATCTCATCCTCTGTTGTCCCCTTCTCCTCCTGCCTTCAATCTTTCCCAGCATCAGGGTCTTTTCCAATGAGTTGGCTCTTCGAATCAGAGGCTTACTATTGGAGCTCCAGCTTCAGCAGTCCTTCCAATGAATATTCAGGATTGATTTCCTTTAGACTGGCTTGATCTCTTTGCAGTCCAAGGGGCTCTCAAGAGTCTTCTCCAGCACCACAATTCAAAACTATCAAATTTTTGGCACTTAGCTTTCTTTATGGTCTGACTCTCACATCCATACATGACTACTAGAAAAACCATAGGTTTGACTAGATGGACCTTTGTTGGCAAAGTAGTGTCTCTGCTTTTTAATATACTGTCTAGTTTGTCATAACTTTTCTTCCAAGGAACAAGTGTCTTTTAATTTCATGGCTGCAGTCTGCAGTGATTTTGGAGCCCAAGAAAATAAAGTCTGTCACCATCAGTATAAATTTACCTATTCTAGATAACTCATGTAAGTGAATCTGCAATATTTGTCCTTTTGTCTCTGGCTTATTTCACTTTGTGTAATCTCTTCAACGTTCATCCACACTGTAGCATGTGTCAGAATTTCATTCCTTTTCCAGGCTAATATTCCATTGTAGGTATAGACCACTTTTTGTGATCCACTCATCTGTTGATGGACATTTGGATTCTTGCCATCTTTTGGTTATTGTGAATAATGCTGTGAACACGGGTGTACAAGTATCTGTCTGGCCCCCTGCTTTCAATTCTTTTGGTTATATACCTAGAAGTGGAATTGCTGGTCATATGGTAATTCTATGTTTAACTTTTTGAGGAACCGCCAAACTTTCCCACAGTGACTAAACCACGCCTCGAGCTATTTAAATGAAGGATGAATCTATCCCAAAAGTCTCATGTCTAATGTCCTGGCCTGGAAGGATGATCCAATGTCCAGAAAGGCACAGTCTCACTGTGCTGGGAAACGTGGGTGCCCCATCTTAACGATGGGGGCCATGGAGAGCTGGTAACAACCAGGAGAGGGTGACCAAGAGAGGTCATGTCAAGTAAAAGTGGTTGACTCCCAAGTGGTTCGGGCTCCCAGGTTTTCACCACCAAGGGCACGGGTTCAATCCCTGGTCAGGGAACTAGGTTCCACAACTAAAAAAAAAAGTTCTGCATGCCACAGCTAAAGATCCTGTCTGCTG
The DNA here is from genome assembly GCA_006408695.1 of Aepyceros melampus. Classification (NCBI taxonomy): domain Eukaryota; kingdom Metazoa; phylum Chordata; class Mammalia; order Artiodactyla; family Bovidae; genus Aepyceros; species Aepyceros melampus. Next base: position 636,656 of record SJXQ01000188.1, read on the forward strand.
CAACTAAGACCTAGTGCATCCTAATAAATAAATATTAAAAAAAAAAAAACCCACCTAGATGTATAGATGCAGCATCTTGAGGACACATTTCTTTAACCAGATACCCAGTAGCACTTGTCTCTCAGCTTTATTTCCATTTTAATTTTTTTTCTGAGTCCTTTCTATTTCTTACAAAAGTAATGCACTAATACAATAGTTACTAGTGCTAATAGTTACTAATAGTGCTGTCCAGTCCAGCAAATATTTCTGGTTTTCCTCTGGGGCATGTTGGGTATTGTGGTGTCAGACTTTATTTTTTGGGGCTCCAAAATCACTGCAGATGGTGGTTGCAGCCATGAAATTAAAAGACGGTTACTCCTTGGAGGGAAAGTTAGCATGTTGATAGCATGTTGAAAAGCAGAGACATTACTTTGTCAACTAAGGTCCGTCTAGTCAAGGCTATGGTTTTTCCAGTGGTCATGTATGGATGTGAAAGTTGGACTGTGAAGAAAACTTGAGTACCGAAGAATTGATGCTTTTGAACTGTGGTGTTGGAGAAGACTCTTGAGAGTCCCTTGGACTGCAAGGAGATCCAACCAGTCCATCCTAAAGGAGATCAGTCCTGGGTGTTCATTGGAAGGCTGATGCTGAAGCTGAAACTCCAATACTTTGGCCACCTCATGTGAAGAGTTGACTCATTGGAAAAGACCCTGATGCTGGGAGGGATTGGGGGCAGGAGGAGAAGGGGACGACAGAGGATGAGATGGCTGGATGGCATCACTGACTTGATGGACATGAGTTTGAGTAGACTCCAGGAATAGGTGATGGACAGGGAGGCCTGGCGTGCTGTGATTCATGGGGTTGCAAAGAGTCAGACACCACTGAGTGACTGAATTGAACTGAACTGAACTCCTTTAAAGGTAGGTGTGGCCACTGTGACCTACCTTAACCAATAAAATGAGAGATGCAACCTGGGTCATTCAAGGTGGGAACTTTAAGGGCTGGTGTGCAATTTCCACTTCTTTCTTTCCTTCCTGATGCCTGGGGCAGCCTGTGACACCCCTCGTAGTGGCTGCTGAGTAAACCTGAGTCCCTGAGTGAGGAGGATGGAAATAGGCCCCCAGCTCACCCTCAGTGGACACAGAGCCTGAAGGAGAAAGAAAACTTCCAGATAGTCCTCCATGAACTGCAGCCTTAATAAGCAATAAACCATTGGTTGTTTAAAGCCACTGAGATCTGGAGTTTATTAGCATAGCATAGGTGGCTTGTTAGCAAAATCCTTCGACAAATATTTATGTGCCAAGGTGCTGTCAGTGCGGCTGGGACCAAGAAAGCTATTAATAAGCCACCAAGCCCCTCTTAACAGAAAGCCAATTCCTAGCAGGAACGATAACTACTAAATAGTGAATCATACAATTAACTATTCCACTGTAAAAAGTGTGGAGAAGCACAGGGCCCTGAAGAGTGTGAACAGCAAATGACCTAGTTTGGTGCGGGTTCGGGGAGCCTTCTTTTGGGAGGCTAGAAGGAGGGGCTCCAGCGGCTAACTGAAGTCACCTGGGTGAAAGAGAGGGCAGTGGTCCAAGCAGAGGGAACAGTGGCAGCAAAATCCCTGAGGCAGAAGGGAGCTTGAGCAGCAGGGATGCTCAGAACAGGGCAGCGAGTGCTGGGAGGCCACAGGTAGGAACCTGACCACTCAGGAGCTTTGGGCCATGGTGGGAAGCTTGGACTTAGACCCAAGAGCGATGGGGTAGCCATGAGAATGTTCAAAGCAGAAGAATCTTGTGATAACTGTATTTTTGGGGGGGGGGGTAAATATTTCTTAAAAATTTTTTTTTAATTGAAGGATAATTGCTTTACAGAATTTTGTTTTCTGCTGTATTTTTAAAGAGCAGCAGCTAACACAGTATTTGTGTGGGGTTAAGAAACGTTACGGAGAAGGCAATGGCACCCCACTCCAGTACTCTTGGCTGGAAAATCCCATGGACAGAGGAGCCTGGTGGGCTGCAGTCCATTGGGTCGCGAAGAGTCGGACACGACTGAGCGACTTCACTTTCACTTTTCACTTTCATGCATTGGAGAAGGAAATGGCAACCCGCTCCAGTGTTCTTGCCTGGAGAATCCCAGGGACAGGGAAGCCTGGTGGGCTGCCGTCTATGGGGTCGCACAGAGTCGGACACAACTGAAGCGACTTAGCAGCAGCAGCAAGAAACGTCAGGTGGGGAGAAAAGCGATCCCTGGTTGGCCCGGACCCTCAAGACCAGACAGAGACGCCTCCTCTAACAGCACACGGGCTCAGCCTCCCGGAGCCTCAGGCTACACTGAGCGATTCTGTTGCAAGCTGGCGGGGACTTGGGCGGTCGCGGCTCATGGACACATGCTCCATCCTCCCACCACCAGGGGGCGACGAGGAGACGCGGGCTATGGCCTGCGGGGCTGGCCCAGACTGGGATTCGGACACCTGCAGGTTTTGGTTTGTGCGCCCACGAAGCCCCGGTCCCTCCCTTCTACATTTACCCTCATCTCCTGTTTCACAGAGGAGCCTGAGAACAAGAGGACCCCTTGTCCAGCAGATCCCGGCCCCTGTTCCCGTTCCCCACCCTCCCTGACATCTCTGCTGCGTGCAGCCCCACAGACTCCCTTTTTTCCAGGTTTCCTCTTCTCCGACTCCGTCTGTGACAGTTCTCTTCTTACTTCTGCTCCTAAATCTAAGGAGGTTGTCCGCCAGGTTTCTAACTTGCTGCCCCTTTCTCATCTCCGCACTATGCTGATAGGCGGTTGGTCCCAAGCCGTGTGCGCCTGCGCTGAAGTTGAGTCTGTCTAAACCTACACACCTGGCCAACTCTCTCCTGAGCTCTGGTCCCCAGATCTGAGTGCCTGCAGGGCATCTCCCTGAGTTTCCCGTGCCACCTCAGGGCCCTTAGGGAGAAGGTCTGATTCACTTCAGATTTTACAGTTAGGTGGGAGGCAGAAGGTGTGAAGGAGGCGGAAGCGATAGCACAGCCAGTGTGGGGCGGCAAGGGAAGAATTAGCATAGAGATAAGAGTCCACAGAACGAGAAGTATAACAGATGGAGAAGTACAGGTGGAGCTAGGGGAGCCAGGAAGGGCTGTGTCAAAGTCCAGACGGAAGAGTCTTGAAAAGAAGGGAGAGGACAGAAACAGGGCACTCTGTTCAGTTGTCAGTCGTATCCAACTCTTTGCGACCCCATGGACTGCAGCACGCCAGGCCTCCCTGTCCATCACCAACTCACCCCTGCAGTTTACTCAAACTCATGTCCATTGAGTCTGTGATACCACTCAACCATCTCATCCTCCACTGCCCCTTCTTCTCCCAGCTTCAATCTTTCCCAGCATCAGGGTCTTTTCAAATGAGTCAGTTCTTCACATCAGGTGGCCGAAGTATTGGAGTTTCAGCTTTAGCATCAGTCCTTCCAATGAACACCCAGGACTGATCTCCTTTAGGATGGACTGGTTGGATCTCCTTGCAGTCCAAGGGACTCTCAAGAGTCTTCTCCAACACCACAGTTCAAAAGCATCAATTCTTTGGTGCTCAGCTTTCTTTATAGTCCAGCTCTCACATCCATATATGACTACTGGAAAAACCATAGCCTTGACTAGACGGACCTTTGTTGCCAAAGTAATGTCTCTGCTTTTTAATATGCTGTCTAGGTTGGTCATAACTTTCCTTCCAAGGAGCAAGTGTCTTTAATTTCATGGCTGCAGTAACCATCTGCAGTGATTTTGGAGCCCCAAAAAATAAAGTCAGCCACTGTTTCCACTGTTTCCCCATCTATTTCCCATGAAGTGATGGGAATGCCATGATCTTCGTTTTCTGAATGTTGAGTTTTAAGCCAACTTTTTCATTCTCCTCTTTCACTGTCATCAAGAGGCTTTTAAGCTCCTCTTCACTTTCTGCCATAAGGGTGGTGTCACCTGCATATCTAAGGTTACTGATATTTCTCCCAGCGATCTTCATTCCAACTTGTGCTTCATCCAGTCCAGCATTTCTCATGATGTACTCTGCATATCTTAGTGGTACAGAAAACGATGGTATGGTTTGCAGTCCTTGGAATTTTAGAATTAATGTAACAATGACATTTATCAAGCAATTTCGCTGGAGCAGCGGAGGCAGGAGTCTGACTGTAATAGGTTGAGAAGAGGAGATTCCATGAAACAACTGGGTCTAGATGCTTGCTCCTTGGAAGAAAAGCTATGACAAACCTAGACAGCATATGAAAAAGAGACGTCGCAAAGAGTCAGACACAGCTGAATGATTTCACTTTTTCACTTTATCGACAAAGGTTCATATAATCAAAGCTATGATTTTTCCATAGTTGAAGGAGATCAAACCAGTCAATCCTAAAGGAAATCAGTCCTGAATATTCATTGGAAAGACTGATGCTGAAACTGAAACTCCAATACTTTGGCCACCTCATGGACAGGGAAGCCTGGAGTGCTGCATTCCATGGGGTCACAAAAAGTCTGACAGGACTGAATGACTGAATTGAACTGAGATCAAAAATGTCAACATCAAAGAGTTCCCTGGGTGACCCTGTGATTAGGATTCCAGGCTTTCACTGCCACCGCCTGGGATTCAGTCTCAGGTTGTGGAATCAGATCCTGAAAGCCAGCGGCACAGTCCCCCACCCCCCCAAAAGAGTAAGTATCACAAATGATTCCCTGCCAAAAAAGGAGGAAACTGTTTCAGATTAACAGAGACCACAGAGCATGATAGCTAAACACCATGTGTGATCCTTGATTAGATCACTGATCAAAAAAATCCAACTAACTGGGATAATTTGGCAAAACTGATGACAATTAAAAAATCCCTGGTAAGGTTCAGTGGTAAAGAATCTGCTTGCCAATGCAAGAGATGTTGCTTTGATCCCTGGGTCAGAAAGATCCTTGGAGAAGGAAATGGCAACCCACTCCAGTATTCTTGCCTGGGAAATTCCATGGACAGAGGAGCCTGGCAGACAGGACTTAGCAAGTAAGCAACAACAACTGGGATAGTTTAAAAAAGCAATACAGATTAATATCGTTTTGATGTCAATTTCTTGACCATAAAAATCCTGTTGTTATGAGAAAGTCCTGTTCTCAGGAGCTAAGTATTTAGGAATGAAGATTAATGATGTATGCAACTTACTTTAAAATAGTTCAGGAAAGAAAAATGTGTATATATATATATGTGTGTGTGTGTGTGTATATATATACCCTTTTACATATTTTAACATTTTGCTACATTTGCTCTCCATGTATGTAAGACCTACATAGAGGTATATATGTTACATATACATTATATGTATAATATGCATGTTAAAAGAATAAATTTACTTATTTATGGTTGCACTGGGTCTTCAATGCTGCATGCTGGTTTTCTCTTGCTGCAGTGACTGGGGGGCTACTGTTTGTTGTGGTGCACAGGCTTCTCATTGTGATGACTTCTCTTGTTTCAGAGCAGCACTCAAGAGTACATGACTTAGTTGCCCCGCTGCATGTGGGATCTTCCTGGACCAGGGATCAAACCCATATTCCCTGCATTCGTGGGCGGATTCTTCACCTCTGGACCACCAGGGAAGCCCTGCATATGTTTTATACAGAGATTCACAATTTAATAGCTGTCACTTACTCTGATTATCAGTATATAAGAAATATATATATATATATACATATATGTTCTTATATTATACATATAATATATACACGTGTATGTATGCATACTTACTCTGATTATGTGTATATAAGAAATTATGTAGATATACAAATGTTTATATATAAATTTGTCTTATATGTGTGTAGGTGTGCAAATGTGACAAAATGCTAGGTCAGTGGTTTCAACTTGGAATAACTTTGCCTCCCAGATATGATGATGTCTGGAGACATCCGTGTCTTTCTCAGTTGAACTGGTGCTAACAGCATCTGGTGGGTGGAGACCAGGGATGATGCTGAATATCCCACAGTGCACAGGACAGACTTTCATGACAACCAGTTATTCAGCCCCAAATGTGAATAGAGCCAAGCTGAGAACCATGATTTAGGTAAAAGGCCTAGGTGTCATTGCACTTCCTCTTACTCTTTTGGTAAGCTTGAAAAAAAAAAAAAAACTCTTATTGTCCTTTTTGTACTGTGTGCAGTGCTTAATGCTCAGTCGTGTCTGACTCTTTCCAACCCCATAGACTGTAGCCCGCCAGGCTTTTCTGTCCATGGGGATTCTCCAGGCAAGAATACTGGAGTGGGTTGCCATGCCCTCCTCCAGGGGATCTTCCCAACCCAAGGATCGAACCCAGGTCTCCTGCTTTGCAGGATTCTTTACTGTCTGAGCCACCAGGGATTTTTTAATTGTCATCAATTTTGCAAGGGGTACTTCCTTTATAAAAAATGTCCTCTCTCGGGAATTCCCTGGCGATCCAGTGTTTAGGACTTTGTGCTTTCACTGTTGAGGGCCCTCGCAGCCAAAATAAATATACATATCCTCTCTCCACATGCATTGCCACATCGCCCTGCCCCTTCTATGGACATTTTGCATATTCTTGGAGTTTTTGGCCATGGGCCCTGCCTCCTCCCTCGCACTGGAACAGCGCTTCCTTCACAAAAGGCTCCAGTAGCCTCAGAGCAAGGAGGCTTGCCTCCCACAGCCCACGTGTGGCCTGTGTATGGACGTTCCTGTCACGGCTCCTTTCACAGGCTCCCCTTTGAATTCTCATCCATAGAAAGGATCAGGATCCTGGCTGAGTTGGGTTTAGGAGAAATAAAAACCCAGGGTTCGAGGACTATTTTATCATCAGAGGCCCCCAGTTGTCCTATAAAGGCTAGTCTCACCCTCTTCTTAATCAACTGCATAAACCAGACAATGAATGTCCTTTATCCAAGTGGAAATAGAAATGCAGCTGCCACCACAATGGAACCTGGGCATCAGCCCCCTTCACCAGCCTGGGAGCACCTGAAGGGTAGGGACCCTGTCTTACCTTCCTAGTATCAAGTATAGCAGATACTCAAGAAGTTGTCAAAATGAGATAATTTTATTGAAGAAAATTTTAGTGTTTCACCAAAAAAAATTTTGTTTGAAGTTAAAATGTGCCACAACTTTTATATGGCTTGCATGTGGCAGTTCATGTCATACACCCACTCTACCACCGCCACAGCTATTCAATTCAAAACTCCTAAGGGCTTCTCAGAGCCCCAGCATTGCAATGAGTACAATACTAAATAGCCACTCTGCTAAAACCTGGGTGGAGACTCCAAGGACACAGCACCCCATCCAATCAGCTCAGTACTTCCTCTGTTCAAATGCTTCCAGTCCTTTCTGCGCGCTCATCATTTAACCATCTCCAAAGAGGAAGGCATCGCCACCTCCAGATGATCCACTCAGCCCACAGAAGTCTGTGACTGGCACACCTGTCCTCCCTTCAGCAAGGTTCTCCTGCTGTGGAGAAGATCAGAAAGCAGCAACGCAGTTGCCACCTCCCTAATGTTCAGATAAACACAACGGCTCATTCACGAGCTCCTGAAGCCCAAGAGAGGCAGAGTAGGGCTTCAGACATCCTACAAGGTCAGAGATCCATCAGGTCTTTCAGCATCTGGTAAGGCAGCAAGAACTAGAGTGGGGCTTCTCCAAGGGTCCTGCAGCAGCGCAACCTGGGAGTTTAGTGGAAACGCAAATTCTTGAACCCCACCCTTCCTGCTGGGTAGGGCGCAGCAACTTGAGCTTTCGGGAGTCTTCTGGTGACCATGGTGCATGCCCAGGTTTGAGAAGGACTGGACTAGAGCTGGTGTGTCCACATAAACTGCTCAGAACAGCGCCGCAGTGTCAGCAGAGTGGGAAGATCGCCCCGTTTCTCAGGAACAGACAGGGTCCTTTCAGGTTAAGAAAGGATCTTTCACCTGACCTGAGTCAGGTTCCCCTGACAGCCAGCCAAGGGCTCACACTAAGTCCACACAGACGACACAGCCAGACAAGTGTCACCCCCAGCTCACAGGTTCTGAGCAAAATCCCCCTTCTCTGGTACAAAGATTCACATACTTGCCTTTTTTCTCTGATATTTACAAAATCTCTGATAGTTATGGGATTCAAAGATGGTGCTTATACTTAAAGGTGCCTTTCCTTCCTTGTTACATATTTGGGGCTTTTAGGTCTTTGGGGGCCAAGCAGAACCAATTGCGGTTCTCTCTTAAGTGTCTCCACACAGGCTGGGGAAATCCCAGAATACCAGTAGAAGGCAAAAGGCACATTTCCAGTAGTGGGAAGTCTCCTCCCAAGAGTCAGGCTCAGCCAAGCTTAAAAGAAAGGCCTGCAGAAGCTGGGAAGGTGTAAATGTGGAGAAAAAGAGGATGAAGAGTTCGGTGAAAGAGAAAGGAGAGAGGGACGAGGGCCGGTTTATCTCCTGCTCCCTGTAAATCCCATGGAGAGCGGAGCTGGTAGGCTACAGTCCATGGGGTGAAAGAGTCGTAGATGACTTAGGGACTAAGCATGAGCACCCTGCACCTGGACCACTGACCCTGTCGTTCCTTTGAGCTACTGTTCCCGAGCCCTAGCAAGGTCAGAGCAGAGCAGACCACCCTGGTCTCCATCGGTGTCTGTGGCTAATTCAAGTCAGACAAGAGTCAGGCTGCTGAGGAGAAAATGCTAGTAACAAAATATTTATTACTTATCTAGAAAAAGATGAGGAAAGGAAACTGGTCAAAAGAGGGCCCCATGAGCAAATGCAATGCTTTTTGTCATGTCTACTTTAAAAAACAAAGCCCCTCTGGGCAAAAGAAAACTCGTGAAAGCTAGAACTGCCCTTGGACAGCGAGGTTCAATTCTAACCCAGATTTAAATAACTTTTAAAAGTTCTATCAATTCCACCACATTGCGTAGAATTATCGCACACTTGCTCCCCCCACCCCTTAAATTCTGAAAAACCAAACTGGCTCAATCACTCATATCTGGGTTTAGCTGAGGGAGTAAAATGCGTTTATCATTATCTACCACAGAAAAGCACACTCAGTTTGCATCTCAGATTGTAAAGTCTATTTTGCTTGCAACGGTGGCATAATCCTGCTTTCTCTTCCCCGGGTTCTGTTCTCTGCAGGACAGAGGGGCTGGGAAACGCTCTCGCCTAAGTCTTGCCTTTCCCCTTCTTTGTCTTGGCGGCGCCGGGCCAGCGGAAGCCGCGCAGCTGCAGGCAGTCGGCCACGTTGTGCGCGATGTAGTAGAGGTTCAGCATGGCGGCGGGGCTGAGGATGTCCACTTCCGGCTTCTTCTGCTTCTTCCCACGCGCCTTGCCCCGGCCTTCTTTCTTCTTCCCTTTAGCTGGCTTTGAAAGACAAGTATAGACAACGAGGCCAAAGTTAGTTCTTATAACCTTGAAAATATGTTGAAAATATATAATTTTCAACATTTCCCACCGAATTTAAGGGGAAAAAAAGTTCCTAAAGGGGAAAAAAAAAAACTGTGACAACAAAAAGTTTGTATAAAGCGGTAAGAGAAGTCATATGCAGGCCGATGCAGCGACTGCCTGTCAAGCACCGTCCCCAGAGACCCAACGTGATTTAAGCGTCCAGAGACTGGGAGAGCAAGGCGGAGAAACTGAGGCACGAGACCTCTACACTGCGGGCTGTGTCATTCCACGAGAGGGTGAAGCACAGGAAGATAAACCAGGGCGGGGGAGAGAAGGCGAAGGGCCAGAGGGGAGTGCGTGTAGGGGGAGGGGAAGGCTGGCACAAAGGAGAATTCTGTGTTCCAGGCTTCCCCAGCTCTCATGCGCCTGCCCAAAGATGCCCTCCTAAGAAGAGAAGCGGCGTTCTCCTCTTTAAAAGCTTTCTTTCAAAAACAAAACAAAAAAAACTCCAAAAAACCAAAAGACTAAACTAAAATAAAAGCCCCAACCTACGGCAATTAGTATGTGGGCCTTGTTTGCAATTTAATTAGAACAAGCCATAAAAAGGCATTAAAAAAAAAAAGCAATTGAGAAAATTTGACAATATCAAGTAATTATTAATTCAGTTAGAGCTGAGAGTGGCTTTGGGTCATAGAAGAAAATGTTCACACGTTTCAGACATGCATACTAAAATCTGTAGGCATGATATAAAAGGAAGCCTGAGATTTTCTCTAAAATACTGCACCTTGCCCACCCCCACCTGACCAATAAAAGATAGATGAAGCCAAGGTGGCAAAATGCTTACAATTTCTGAATCTGAGATAAGACTATATAGTGATTCACTTTACTATTCTCTTTTTGTGCATGTTTCAGAACTTTGCTAATAATGATTAAATTAAAATGTATTGGCTAATTAGGATCAAATACATATTTTGGCATTTGTTATATGATACTCTCAACCTCATTAAGCAGTCATGAGGATTAAGGGAGACACGAATCTCAGGCACAGAGCAAGTGTCTGACACTAAGCACTTAATAAAGGATGTTGCCATCACTTTTATCATTAAAAAAAAGCAATTGAGAAAATTTGACAATATCAAGTAATTATTAATTCAGTTAGAGCTGAGAGTGGCTTTGGGTCATAGAAGAAAATGTTCACACGTTTCAGACATGCATACTAAAATCTGTAGGCATGATATAAAAGGAAGCCTGAGATTTTCTCTAAAATACTGCACCTTGCCCACCCCCACCTGACCAATAAAAGATAGATGAAGCCAAGGTGGCAAAATGCTTACAATTTCTGAATCTGAGATAAGACTATATAGTGATTCACTTTACTATTCTCTTTTTGTGCATGTTTCAGAACTTTGCTAATAATGATTAAATTAAAATGTATTGGCTAATTAGGATCAAATACATATTTTGGCATTTGTTATATGATACTCTCAACCTCATTAAGCAGTCATGAGGATTAAGGGAGACACGAATCTCAGGCACAGAGCAAGTGTCTGACACTAAGCACTTAATAAAGGATGTTGCCATCACTTTTATCATTGCTAATCCTCATGAGTTTCAAGGGAGGGAGGTATATTCACATCTTAAAAATGGAAAAGCAGAGGCTCGGCAAGGTCACAGTGCAAACCAGCATTCACCAAGCTTGGGAGCAGTGCTCTTGCCACAATCACACTGCCTGGTGAAGGTCCTGTGGGCAAAGGAATGGATACCATCCTAACCTGGGAACAAATAATTCCCGAAGTTTTGCTACAGCCACACGAGGCTGTGAGGAATTCTCTATTCCTATGACCCACCCATACAGAAAATAACAGATGGGAGTATACTCTTCTAGGCAAGGGAAAGGAGGAGTGTGTAAGTTATCAAGGATGCCTGCAAGGGCTAAATGTATACAATAGACGTCCTATTCATAGCACTTCACTTTAAAAATGTCCTCAGTTAAACAAAGAGAAACATAGTCAATGTGTTAAAAATACTAAAATACGCTTTTGTTAAGTAAATGGAGGATGTTCCTAGATACGAAATGCAGGAATGAAGATGAGACATTATGTTACAACACAATGGCCTGGCTTCTGTGAGGAAATCCAAATGAAGAGAAACAATATGGAGCCCCATATGATAACTGCATCTCTGATAAAGCATCCTTGTGGGGTGTTGGATGTGCACTGCCATAAGCTCTTAACGATTCTGAGTCTTGGCTTTCTTTCTGATTTTATACTTTTTTGCATGTCAAACACACTTGACTTACCTGGAATAACTGCCAAAAAAAAAAAAAAGTGTGTGTTTTTATCTCTAAAATGGTTTGAGAACTAAGATTCACACAAGAGTTTGACATTTTTTTTCAAGGTTCTCATTTTTTTTTGTAGAAATTGGCAAACTGATTCTAAAATTCATATGGAAATGCAAAGGATATAAGACAGAGGTTTGACATTTTTATTCAAAGTTCTCATCTCTGTGGAAGATTCTAAAGTTCATAGGGAAATGCTAAGGGCTTTGAGAAAGAAGAACAAAGTTGAAGGACTAATACTACCTTATTTCTAGAATTATAAATCTATAGTAGTCAGATGGTATGTGTGTTAAATAGACAAACAGATTAATAAAGTGCAAACTAGACTCACATGTATATTTAGATAACTGATTCAAATAACTGATTCAACTGATTTTCAACAGAAGTGCCAAAGCAGTTCAGTAGAACAAGGATAGGATAATCATTTCTATAAATGCTGCTGGAACAATGAATATCCATGTGCAAAAAAATGAACTTCAATCCATATTATGTTCCATATGCAAAAATTAACTCAGAATGGTTCACAGACCTATATGGCTCAAAATTATAAAACTTACAGAAGAAAATACAGAGAAAAGCCTTTGTGACCTCAGATTAGGCAAAAATTTCCTAGATATGCTGCTATCCAATTTGATGTCTGTAAAAGAACAAATGGGTAAATTCACCATCAAAATGAAAACTTATGCTCTTCAAAAGATTCTGAAAGGAGAATGAAAAGCAAAGCCACAGATTGGAGGAAATATTTGCAAATCATGTCTTGAATGTGGTGATGGCTTAATGTCTGTACACCTATGCCAAACTTATCAAACTGTACATTTTATATATGTACAATATATTGTGTATCAACTCTTAGCTCAATAAGCCTGTTAGAAAATTATTATCAAGGAATGAACATTTTCAGTTCTGAGCTGGTTGGGTTGGTTGACTACAACCCCATGGCTCTTGACTATTTCTGGTCTCAGAACACAGAGCTCTCGACTTAAAACTCTCTCAAATCCTTAATGAAGACCATTTCAGCTTCAAGCCACACTTGTCTTCCTTCTAGTACCCAAATGTGCCAAGCTCCTCCCTGCTCCCTTCTCTTCCTGCAGATCTCCACAGCGGGCCTAATTTGTTTCTTATCTTTGTGCTAGCCTCTGCTCAAATTTACCTCTTCAGAAAAACCTCCCAGACACCATGCCTGTGTTCTTTCTACTACTAAGGTGACCATATAATTCAAAGCCCAAACCAACACACTTCAACAAGTATTAACTGGGACTGTCCCAGGCAAAGAGGGAGGAAGTACAGATGGCCTCCCAATAACCCTCCAAGCACTGTCACTTCCTATCTCCTTGCCCCAAGCACTCTTTACTATTTAATAATACCTTTTGTTTAGGTATCTATTGTATGTTTCCCTACCCAGAGGTTTTATCTAAGAGTTTGCTTAATTCCCCAGGACCTAGAACAATGTCTGGAACATTGCAGGGATGAATGAAATATGCTGAGTGAATAAAATGCAACTCAGATGCAAGGCAAACAGCTGAGAAAAGACAAGGAAAGGCAAAGGAGAAAGGGACCAATACAGCCAAGTGAATGTAGAATTCCAGAGAACAGCAAGGAGAGATAAGAAAGTTGTCTTAAATGAACAATGCAAAGCCACAGAGGAAAACAACAGAATGGGAAAGACTAGAGAGCTCTTCAAGCAACCTGAAGATACCAAGGGAGCATTTCATGTAAGGATGGCACAATAAAGGACAGAAATGGCAAGGACCTAAAGAAGCAGAAGAGATTAAGAAGCAGTGGCAAGAATTCAGAAGAGTGATACAAAAAAGTCTTAATGACCTGGATATACATAATGGTGTGGTCACTCACCTAGAACCAGACATCCTGGAGTGTGAAGTCAAGTGGGCCTTCGGGAGCATGAGTATGAATAAAGTTAGTGGAGGTGACGAGATTCCAGCTGAGTTATTTCAAATCCTAAAAGAGGATGCTGTTGAAGTGCTGCACTCAATATGCCAACAAATTTGGAAGACTCATCAATGGCCACAGGACTGGAAAAGGTCAATTTTCATTCCAATCCTAAAGAAGGGCAATGCCAAAAAATGTTCAAACTACCGTACAATTGCACTCATTTTACATGCCAGCAAGGTAATGCTCAAAATCTTTTAAGCTAGGCTTCAACAGTAAATGAATCAAGAACTTCCAGATGTACCAGCTGGATTTAGAAAAGGCAGAGATCAAATACCTAACATCTGCTGGATCAGAAAAACCAGGGGAATTCCAGAAAAACATCTGCTTCATTGAATATGCTAAAGCCTTTGTGTGGATCACAAGAAACTGTGGAAAGTTCTTAAAGAGATGGGAATACGAGAGCACCTTATCTGCCTCCTGAAAAATCTGTATGCAGGTCAAGAAGCAACAATTAGAACCTTACATGGAACAAAAGACTGGTTCCAAATAGGGAAAGGAGTACATCAAGGCTGTATATTGTCACCCGGCTTACCTTATATGCAGAGAACATAATGTGAAATGCCAGGCTGGATGACTCACAAGCTGGAATCAAGACTGCCAGGAGAAATATCAACAACCTCAGTATGCAGATATTACCACCGTAATAGCAGAAAGTGAAGAGGAACTAAAGAGCCTCTTAATGAGGATGAAAGAGAAGAGTGAAAAATCTGGCTTAAAATTCAACATTCAAAAAACTAAGATCATGGCATCCGGTCCCATCACTTCATAGCAAATAGATGGGAGAAAAGTGGAAACAGTGACAGATTTTATTTTCTCCAAAATCACTTGGATGGTGACTACAGCCATGAAATCAAAAGACTCCTGCTCCTAGAAAGAAAAGCTATGATAAACCTAGACACCATATTAAAAAGCAGTCACTTTTTAACTTGGTCAACAAAGGTCTGTATAGTCAAAGCTATGATTTTTCCAGTATTCATGTAGGGATAAAGAAGGCTGAGGGCTGAAGAAGTGACGCTTTTGAACTGTGGTGCTGGACAAGACTTTTGAGAGTCCCTTGGACAGCAAGAAGATCAAGCCGGTAAATCCTAAAGGAAATCAACCCTCAATATTCATTGGAAGGTATTGATGCTGAAGTGAAGCTCCAATGCTTTGGCCATCTGATGTGAAGTGCTCACAAACTGGAAAAGGTCTTGATGCTGGGAAAGACAGGGCAGGAGAAGAAGGGGGAGAAGGGGGCGACAGAGGATGAGATGGTTCGATGGCATCATGGACTCAATGGACATGAGTTTGAGCTAACTCCAGGAGAGAGCGAAGGAGAGGGAAGTCTGGTGTGCTGCAGTCCACGGGGGTCGCAAAGTTAGACACGGCTAAGGGACTGAACAATAACAACAGTCCACAGAAAGAATCCCACTTGGGGCCCTAGACGGGGCAGCAGAAGCCAGGTGCCTGACTAGTCGCTCTTGGTATGTACTGGAGCCCTGGGCATTTTCTGGGTGTGAAAGTTGCTCCACAGAACCAAAGGACTTCAACCAACCAACTCGCAAAAAGAGGGCCTGATTCTGAGGTTACAGTCCCCTTCGGCAGGCGCAGGCCACCAAGAAAACCCCTCTGCCCCCTCATCTTTACCCAGAGCACTCAGATCACTGGGCTGGACACCGCCACCCCAACGACCCTTGGAGATGAAGACGCCAATCTCTTGGCGCGGGCATCAAAGCTTAGTAAAGCGTGCCTCTACAAGACAAACGGTACTAAACCAATTTAAAAAGTGCCTCAGAACCTCTTAGACATAAGTAGCGTGTATTACCATGGTAATGCGTTCTCAGTTGAGCAGGTGAGAGTGGCAAGGGTCCCAATCCTGAAAGAGAGACAGAGACCCGAGTTCTCCGCATCGCCTGGGGGCGGCGCCCCCGCGCCCATTCCTGCCGGTCACCCGGCTGCCGCCTCTGCACTCGCCAGCGAACCGCTGCCGGTCCCGGGACCTCGCCGCGTTTGTCTGGGACCGGCTCCCGCGGCGCGGCGCGGCGCAAGGAGGCCGAGGCGCTCACGGGAGCCCGGCGGGGCAAGGGGGCCGTCAGCCACCGAGCGGCCGCCACGCCGGACTGCGCACTCGCCGCACGGATGTTCCGGGATGCTCGTCTGCGGCAAGTGCGCCTCGCGGGCGCTGGAGAGCCGAGCGCACAAACGTCGGGAGGCGCGCGCCGCGGGGGCGGGGCCGCGCAGTGTTTACCTGTTGCCTGGACACCCGGGCCTAGCGCCCGGCAGTTGGCAGAGTCCGACCCGCCCACCCCGTCCGCGGAGCCCTCGCCCGCCTTCCTGACAGACGCCGCCAGCCCTCCCGGGTGCGCCGCGTTGGCCGGGCCACTGTCCCTCGCGCGACTCTGGCTAAGGTTGCGCGCTCGTGGAACCCACGCTCGGCGCAGCGGCGGCTGGCTCCGGGCCACACCCGGCCGGACGGGGCGGGGGTACCGTCTTGGCCTTGGAGTGGGCGGATTCAGCTGTGAGTGTGAGCTCTGCCGCCCACTGACTGACCTTGAAGAAGTTAGTCAAGATTCCAGTACCTTTTTTGGAAAATGAGATAAAAGCCTTTGAGGGTTGAAGTGAAAACAACATGCGGAAATGTCTTAAAAGAGCCTGTAATAATAGAAGCATTACAAAATTTAAAAATTTTTTCATGATTTATCTTGGCTGTGCTGTGCGCAGGCTTTCTCTAGTTGTGGCAAGTGGGGGCTACTCTCTAGTTCCAGTGCTCTGGCTTCCCATTGTGGTGGCTTTTCTCGTTGCGGAGCACAGGCTCTAGGCACTTGGGCTTCAGTAGTTGTGGCACACGGGCGTAATTGCCCCACTGAGATGTGGAATCTTCCCGGACCAGGATGGAATCCGTGTCCGCTGCGTGGGCAGGCGGATTCTTAACCGCTGAAGGAGCAGGGAAGTCCTAAAAAATGGTTTTTAAAAGAGCCTGAAAAAAAAGCAAGAACCCAGTAGAGGGAGTTCTGCTTCCAACCATCAGCTCATCCTGACATCCTCCCTGCAGAGGGAGAATACAGTTTAGTACCAGGAGCCTCATTCATTTTAATGACTCATCTCCTTTCTTTTTATTCAAGTTCAGTTCAGTTCAGTCTCTCAGTCGTGTCCGACCCTTTGCGACGCCATGAATCGCAGCACACCAGGCCTCCCTGTCCATCGCCAACTCCCAGAATTCAGACTCACGTCCATCTCATCCTCTGTCGTACTCTTCTCCTCCTGCCCCCAATCCCTCCCAGCATCAGAGTCTTTTCCAATGAGTCAGCTCTTTGCATGAGGTGGCCAAAGTACTGGAGTTTCAGCTTTAACATCATTCCTTCCAAAGAAATCCCAGGGCTGATCTCCTTCAGAATGGACTGGCTGGATCTCCTTGCAGTCCAAGGGACTCTCAAGAGTCCTCCAACACCACAGTTCAAAAGCATCAATTCTTTGGTGCTCTGCCTTCTTCATAGTCCAACTCTCACATCCATACATGACCACAGGAAAAACCATAGCCTTGACTAGATGGACCTTAGTCGGCAAAGTAATGTCTCTGCTTTTAAATATGCTATCTAGGTTGGTCATAACTTTTCTTTGAAGGAATAAGCATTTTTTAATTTCATGGCTGCAATCACCATCTGCAGTGATTTTGGAGCCCCCCAAAATAAAGTCTGACAGTTTTCACTGTTCAGGCATCTATCATGTGCCTGACACAGTTTTGGGCCCAGGAATTCAGCCATAAATGCAACAAAGTTCCTTTTTTCTTTGGGGGGGGGCAGGGAATCATATGGGGGTCATGGCAGACATAAAAATGATAGG
This sequence comes from Aepyceros melampus, assembly GCA_006408695.1. Classification (NCBI taxonomy): domain Eukaryota; kingdom Metazoa; phylum Chordata; class Mammalia; order Artiodactyla; family Bovidae; genus Aepyceros; species Aepyceros melampus. The sequence continues at coordinate 654,064 of SJXQ01000188.1, forward strand.
TGCAACAGGATGTATTACATTGAGTTTATTAAATTGATGTGATGATGGCTGACAATTCTTAGACTGGTGGATGGGAAGGTCTCTCTGAGGTTTAGCTGAGATTTGGAGGATGAGTCAGCTATGTCAAGGCCAGGGGACAGGACATTGCAGGCCCAGGGCAAGAGGAGGAGACTGGACCCAGAAGCAGGGGCAGGGTCCTGAAAGGCTCTGCAACCAAGATCAGGTGTGTTTTTGTTTTCCTTCATATGTTTGATGAACTGGCTTCCAAAGGCGGGGTGAGTATTTGTGCATCAAGTTCTCATATATTTTCCTTTTTCTAATCCTTCATCAGCAAAGCAAACCCAAGTTCCAGCTGCTTTTAGGAGAAGACCTGTGCTTTCTCCTCTGCTGGCCCCTCTCTTAATCCCTGGGTTGGGGCAGCTCATACTCTTTGCTTAGTCAGTGGGTCATCACAACTTTCTCAGGTTAATGTCTACCTGGCTTAGTTTCAGATCTGTTCTAGTCCTGCTTTTCCTGAGTTCCAGATTGGAGGTCTGAAAAAAAAAAACAAAAACCATATAAAGCACAAGAAAGCATGAAAGTGGACAGGTGGAACATAAAATGGATGGTCTAGTGACAACTGGTACAACTTCAATGGCAGCACCATTTTCCACTGACCGAAAGAGTCATCAGTCTTTGCACTGGAGAAAGCCTTAGCACTGACCTTCAGGAGGTGAGGAGGGCTGCTGAGATATGGGGCTGAAAGGCAGACTTCCTTACAACAAAGAGCACAGGTTGCAGAGTCAAAGGAAACTGTCATCGACAACATAAGCATTTTTCTTAAATCCCACTCCACTTAAAGAATCAATGTTCAGGACTTAAGATCCATTTGTTCTACAAGAACTGAACAAATCTTCCTGTGTAAACTGGAAGATGATGTTAAATTTAGATAACTATTCAAACACATTAGAAAAGCACTAATTTTATCTGTTTATGAGTACACATCCTTATGTCTTCTTTATAAATAGTAACATTAACTGTGCTGTTCTTAAAAAAAAAAATTGCCAGAAATAAAGTGTGCATTCTTAGAATATTCAAACTTAGACTATTCTGTCATATCTTTCTTAGAAGTTACATTTTAAAATTCCTATTTCTTCCTTTCTACTCTGGTGGTTTCTTCCTTCCTCCCTCCCTCCTCCCCTTCCTTCCCTTTTTCTTTTTATCTCATTAAGTTCAACAGGATAGCACTGCATTCACTTCATCCATTGTAGCCTGAGTTTTGAAGAGGAAGTTGTAGAAAAAACAAAATTCTTTGTAGAGAATCTCAAGCACTAGGGTCCCAACAGTGAGAACCTTGGAGTACAGTAAGACCAGGTGGGGCAGACTCAGGAAATTACCTGGGGCAGGGGTTGGCAAACTCAAAAAGGAAATGTTCTTGGCTTTTCAGGCCTTGTATCCTCTTTTTCCAACTACTCAACTTTGCTGATGTAGAATGAAAGCATTTATAGACAGCACAGGAACAAATGAGCGTGACTGTGTTCCAATACAATTATTATGGAAACTAAAATTTAATGTCCCAGAATTTTCATGTGACATATTTTTCTTCTATGGATCTCTCCACTCCCCCACCC